>JASSUY010006645.1:13803-28960 GCA_032466535.1 Forpus xanthops
AGCATGAAACTCAGAAAGTCCTTGGCCAGCCTAAACATTCTAAGCCATAACTATAAATACTGGTGCTATCAGCACTGCTCCCAAGCCAAAAATCTAAAACACAGTGCTCGCCAGCTACTACTTAAAGGAGAAAAACGACTGCTGCTGCTGAACCCATGACAGTATGTTATACCCAGAGAAAATAATTAAAAGTTCAGTGGTGCAAAAATTTTAGGGATTTTGCACATTTGTGAATAATAAAATGGAAGTTATTGCTGGAATTCCCATCTTTTCCCAGACTCCCTGCTCTAGATTGTTCCAGAACATCCACTGTCTGTAGTGGTCTCCTATCACTTGTTTTGTATAGCTTCTCAGGGAGTTTATATTCAGTGATACAGATGCATGCAGAGTAGTACAGCAATTGTTAGAATGAGAAAGACATATGAAGCAGTCAGTGAAATCATCTTTTACAGCATGATGTTTGTGTGATAGATGACAGCAGAATCTGTTTTGACAATTGGAGAATTTTCTGATAATCACTGATGGGTGGATTTCTGTAAGAAGCTTGTGATTGTATTCCAAGAGAAAATTAACCTCAGGCTGAGCTTGACATGTAAGCACAGGCTGCTTCTGTTTAGTGTATGTTACTTTTTTTCTTTTTCCCTCCGAGACCAAATTTATGCCTTGACTGGAGCAGATATAATCCTTCAGTTATGAAGAACTGCTGATCAACTAATAAGAACAGCACACCAGAATTACATTCTCTTCTAAATTGTGTCCGCCTTTATTCACAACCTTTGGGATACGTTCAAATGCAGCATGGAGCTTAAAGATTTCCCACAGACTGACTCATTTGAAGTCAGTGGGAATCAGCACTCTTTCAAATTCCACAAGAAACGTACATTTTGATTTAGGAACCATGTGAAAATCTGGCTCTGTGTTTCTCCCGTACCGTAATAAAGTAAATGAGTTGCTGTGGGACTTACTGATGGCATCAGTGGATGTCTCTTGCAGAGAGTGCACTCTGGGTGAGTAAGCAGCTGGTGCTTTCAGTGGTGAAGACAGCTTTTCAGTGATGTCTTCATGGAATAGTTATCAGCAGCTCTTGCAGAGAGTTTTGTCTGATCTTCTTTCCTTTGCACAATACTTGCCTGATGCAGGTATAATGCTGTTTTCAGTGCAATCTTTCTGGCTTCTAGGTACTATAGACAGAAACCTGCAGTCTGTGAAGTGTGGAGATGCAGATTAAATAACTACAAGAGTTAAAAGTTCTCCAGCACCTTCCCATGGACTTAAATGCTTCAAACAGAATTGTATTCTGTGATGTGCAAGAATGCCCATGTCAGTTGTTTCACCAAGGCACAGAAGGGCCCCGGGTGTACAAGGAAGAGTCAGTAATGTAGCAAGAGGCAAGGAACACTTGTACCGCTGTAGGATTTCATTTATGATTCTGAAGTGGGGCTGCTCGTCCTCGGGATAAATTTATCCATTTGTGCTGACACAATAGCAAAGTGCTTCACGTAACTCCAGCATAGAGGCACACCCATAAGACTAAAGCTCCTACTTCCTCTGCTCCACCTTAAATATGAATTTTACAGGTACACACACTTTTAAAAGTGTGGTAGTACTGCTTTTTCTCTCTGGGAAAATATCTCTGAGGGGAAAAATGATAGATGTATGCCATTATTTTGAGTTTTGTTGGTTTATTACAACCTTTCCAAAGCGGTATCTAAGATAAGGTTTCTCAGCTTTCCTCTAGGAACCTTTATGAGTGACCAACATGAAAATGAGTGGACTTTAATCAGAAAGCATGTCTGCTGACCACTGGTTCTGCTTCCATGTGGTGGCAATAACATGGCTTGATGGTGAAAGCCATGTTTTTGGCGATGTGCTGCATCCTGTCTTCTCTTGCTCCTTGCAGCTCATGCCATCAGTGGAAGTGACATGTGACATCTTTGAGGAAAAAGCTATTTACCTCTTGAACGTAACCTCGTTTTCCAGATTGCAGTTGGAAGGGAGAAATTTTTGCCAGGCGGTTGGTGTGAAGAACTGGGAATTCTTCCAGCTCTGCTTGAGAGTAGAATTGGGTCAGTTCTGAGCACCACTGTCATTCCTGGATCCAGTGCAGTTGCAAAAGGCTCAGTGACACTGTCCCAGTCACTTTCACTAGAAAAAGCAGTTGTTACCTGTGTAAATAAACAGAAGTCTTGTTTGTTTATGTTCTCTTGTTTTCCTGAAGTCAATTTCAACTTTTGTTTTCTGCAGATTTGAACTCCTCTGGTGCTTCGTATAATCATAAGTGTGCTCCATTGTGTCTGCCTTGTGACTCTTAGAGTCCTTTAAGATGCATTCTGCTCCAAGGGTTTTCAGAGACCTTGCAAATCGTGCAAACTGCTGTGCAGAAACTCTTTGCTTTGCTCATGATGATGAAGCTTATTTCAGAAGGCAAACTTCCCTGATGAATACCTTCAATATTTGTATGTTATTCACATTTCAAGACTCTGAAGCCCATGTGAATCTACTTTCCACAACTGTTTTTTTATGAGTGTATGTTAATTTGGAGAGGAACAGAACTTTAAGATTTGGTTGTTTTGAGACTGTGACACAAAACCTTGGTGGGTCTAGTTTCATTTTATTTCTGCTGGAGTTTTTTATTCCTTTTATGTCTTTTGCCATTGTCATTGATTTGGGGATTTTCATGGTGTATTAACTAGGAGTAACAACTCTGGTTCTTGTGAATGTTGCACATATGAAGTATTGGAGAGACTGCAGAGCAAACCACGAAAAAAGTGGCACTTCCAAAATACCCTGTACAGTTATAACATTGTTATACAAATTATTCTTTTTTTAAAGAGTGCCTTTGTAGGGGAGGAAGGAGCATGTTCCCCAGTGCTGCAGCTTTCAAGGGAGGAGGGGAAAAAAAGGTATCACTCTTGCTGGAGCAGGCTGATGTAGCCAGTGCTGTTGTCTGAGGAAATGCTGGGGTCTTGCAGCACTGCCTGCTTCTGGCCTGTTCTTGAAGGATTGCATTCTTTGCTATCCCTAGATCCGAGCGAGCAGCGGAGTGTGGGTAGGTTGTTTGTTTGTTTTCCTCTTCTACTTGCTCTACAGACCAAGGGCAGCCCATGGGTGCTGCCTTGGCTTACTATAGCCATAGAAGGCTAGCTCTGGTGGTGAAGTCTGAACTTGACATAGAGTTGCTGAGTCTGGGTTTAGAGCTGTAGGAAAAGTACTTCCTCAGTCTCTCAGCATGAAAGAGCAAGCCCTCTGGCCTGGGCTAGAGCTGGTAATGAGTGGTGCCTGCTGTGTTCTGCACAAGCCCTTTCCTAAGCTAGACTGTATATGTGCAGCGTTGTCCAGGGTTGAGACTGCATGAGACAGCCAGCCCAGCTGTGCTTGCAGATTTCTGTTGGACCAGCCTCAGGGTATATGGCAGAACTCTGTGTTTGCAGATGAGTTTTTAAGTGTCTCTGCCCCTGAAAGAGCTGGTATTGAAGCTTTAGTTGAATGCACTTATTTCTTTGAGGCTTAATAGGAGCAAAAGTTTGCAGAGGTCAGTTAAGCGTGAAGTGGTTTTAACTTGGTTTAAATACCTCGAGATGCTTGGGTGTATTTCACAATTTTGAGGAAAATGGAGAAAGTGCTAAAATTATGTATTCTTAAAGTGTTCCACCAAAAAAGCAAGAAAATAAGGATTCTGCCCAGTAATTCTCTTACCAGAACCCATGATCTTCCTTTTCCAGTTGATGCAAGAGGGCCAATAAAAGTGCTAGGAAAATGGACTAATCTAAAGCGTGAATTTCAGGCAGACCCTGCCAGATGGGTGTGTAACTGGAAAACTTCCAGTCCCTTTTGTGGTTTAACCACTTGCATTTTGGTCTGTTTGCAGTGTCCCAGAAGTGTCTCTGCTTTGAATGATCAGTGTGTTGACAAGCTGGTATTTTGTCTCTCTCTTCTCTATTCAAGTACTTCAGTAGTAGCTCCAGCGGAAAAATTTCCTGGTAGGCAGACTTGCCAAGCTTTAGTGGATTTCAGTGTATGCTGTGGCTGGCTGCAAACTGGCAGGTGCCTGTATTCAGTAAAAGAAACATGAGAAATTATTTGTTGCTTATACACTGTGATTTGGTGCTATTGATTTAGTGCTACTGCCATAGTAGTTTCCAGCTATACTTTTGCAGTAGAACTGTCTTAGACTTCCAACACTAAAAGGCCTAGTTCACATGGCATATTTTGAAATAATCTTTAATGCTGATAAATAAATACAAGTAAGGTGACAGCTACTGCAATATGTATATCAATATCAGAAAAGAGAATTATCCTCCTGCTGAGAGTATACTGCTGCCTCTCTCTAGCTGCAGTGCTAAATAGGGTGAGAACTAAATTCCATTTTTGTATGCCCTTGCTCTCTCAGTAAGTAGGACTGTTAGAAGAGCTGAGTATATTGCATCCCTTTGAGGTGCAGTCCCATGGTGGCTTAAGTGGATGAAAACCTGGACAGAAACACTTCTCCCTGTTGCTGCTTTCAGCACTGAGAGTTAAGTGATGAGGTAGGTCATCTGATTGCTCACTCACCCCTGTATAGCTTTCTACTGAGTAAGTTCTCTGAGCTGAGTGTGCATTCCAGAGGATAGACCAAAAACACTTCAGCAGCCTGAGTTGAGATTGCCTAAAGGTGTGGTTTCATGTTATTCTTGATCCTGCCTCAGTGTGGGTTGCCTCATATCCTTTCATATTCCGGTACGGTTGGGTTGGCTGAGGAGCATATTTCATGTTTGCTGTGCCAGCTGTTTGTGCTCTCAGCCTGATGTTTTTCAGAAACTTTCAGTTTATGGGGAGTTTGAGAACATTGCATATGTTTTGCCCTGTGTTGGAACAGAAAACCTCAGGACGTTTCATCAGCTGAAAGTTCAAAGATTCTGCCACTTGAACTGATATTTGTGACCATGTCTGCTAGCAAATAAGAGCATTAATGGATACCAGAGTTTAGCTGCCTGTGCTGTTAAATTGTTAACTCTTCTGGCATGCTTTTGGCCTGGGCCAACTCGTACAGTATCAGTAGCATTCCCAGTGGCCAGCCTGAACACATCAACTTCAAGATTGGATGTAAGCCATTCTAAGCCACTTGGCCCTTATGCAGAAGTGGGTCTGGGGCACGTTTAATGAATCAGGATTACTTTACTGGTTTCCTAGTTTAGATGTAACAAGTGTGCAGCTTTAAAGAGACTTGAAGCTTGTGTTGCCGTCTGAGGATGTGCAGAGTTGCAGTGCCATATCTATTCAGGGAGATGGGTTAAAGATAATGCAGGCTTCCAGCAGCTTTCTTAGCTTCCAAATTCAGTCCTTATTGGACCCCTTAAAATGAATGCAGGGTAGTACATAGCTATTGCAAGTCTTAGGCTTCAACAGTCATGAAATAAATAACCCGCTGATATGTGCTGTCTGTTGGAAAAGAATCTTTCAAAAAAAAAACCTTATAGAATTATATTGAAAGTACAGCATTTGTGTGGCTTTTCCTGCATGGATTATCAGTTCCTTTTGTATATGCATGTAACGTGCCAAAAGTTGTGACTAAATATGATGTAAAAATTTGATTTTCCATTTCAGTCCAACTGTAAGGCATAACTGAGAGGATACCTCTCTGTTCCTGTTTTGATAAAAGAGACAATAATTTTCAGTGATTAATTTCAGCATAATATAACCGCTCTGCATTACTGCAGTTATACTGAAAAGCCGACAGTGTGGAAAATTAAAAAGGTTGACTGCGAAAGAAACAAATGAAGGTTGAGAAGCTTAATTTGTACTTGTGCTATTGCAAATTATTTGTGCAGTGCTGTCAGAATTGGTTCCTAAGTTTCATGATTTAGTGTGCTGGCCTTTGTATCCAGGTATTTTTGGGGCAAGTCTCAGTATTTCCCAGAGTGAAAGAGTGGTTACTCTGGTCAAAATGAATGTGTGAGTAGGTGGTAGCTATTGTCACTTTTTTTTTTCCTGTGTCTCAAATGCTTCTTAATCCTAAATGATTCTTTCTTCTTTTTAGAAGTTGAAGATGCTGAAGCAAGAGAATCCAAGTGTTAATACTGTACAAATGTAAACTGAGATGCATTTCTTACCAGCTGTGTTAGCTATTTAGTTTGTGTAAAGCTGAATATCTATTTCACTGGCAATTATTCAAATATTTGCATCTGTGTAGCTTTCCTACTCACATCAGTAGGAAAAAAGAATTCTATTCTTGGCATAAGTGGCTGTTATCCTTTCATCACTTCAGTTTGATTGGAGCTTGAAGCCTATGTTGGATCTTACAGTTAGATCTTGCATACTAACTTATCTTAGTCAATTGGTACCAGGCCATTGCAATGTTAAGTGAATTCCAGAAATTATTTGGGATGAAAACATTTTTACTTGTACATAGGAAACAGAAGGAATGGAAATGAAAAATTAAATAAGTCACCTGTTAAATATGCAGATTGTCATTCCTACCATTTGGCTCTACTGACCTATGCCAGTCATCAAACTTTATCTTGGACACTGATTTAGCCAGTTGGAGTTGATGAGTTCATAAGCTTCTCCTAGTATTATTTCCTTGGATCAGTTGTGGGCTAGCTGTGTTTTTGCTGTCTGCTGTGATTCAAGAAATCTAGGTGATGGATTAGTTTGTAATCTATTTTCTCAAGAAAAATAGTTGACTGAGTTCCTAATCTTTTGCTCCTTGTTCTTACTCAACAATAGGACTCTATGGAAGACACTAAAATGTATGACCTCATTTGTAGCCACAGTGCTAGTGATTTTTCAAAAACTGCTGCTGGAACAATAATTTTTTATTTTGTATTTGTATTTTTTATTTTGTATTCGTATTTATATGGCATTTGGAGCTGTGGTAGCTTGGTGAATGTCCATATATAAATACTTCAGAATCAAATTCAACACAGTGCTCCAGGTCTTTTATCTTGAAGTTACTTCTACCAGCTACGATGCTGGCCATACCCATTTGTAGGTTTGCTTGTTGATTTCATCTACAGATACTAAAGCGCTTTATTGAGGAAATGGATAGCAAACTCTTTATATTAAGGATAGTGAAACCAGAAGGATAGGGAGTAAAGTGACTTTCATGAGGCTTGCTAGTAGACGGTAGCTAGAGCTTAGGAGAGGACTCAGATTTCCTGAGTTTGTGCTTTGATGTACTGTTGCTGTGGTCACTGGTGATTAAGGTATGACTCGTTTCTGATAAGCAGAGAAAAACACCTAAGATCTAGCATCAGAAGTTTCAAAATCTCTTACCCAGTGATTAGATTTTAGTTTCTACTCCAGTAATTCTAAATCAGTCCTGTAGCAAAAGTAAAAACTGACTTTTGGTACTGGAATCATATGCAAAGATGATTTGCCTTCAGAAGTAGAGTTTGAGTATTCATATATTCATATAGGGAGTGACAAGCAACAGTAAGTCAAGGATAATTTTGCTGTAAAACTGAACTGAGAATGAAATCATAGCTATCACACGCCACCTGGAGTACCATTGACAAAGCCAAATGCTGGACCTGCTTATCAGACCTGTTTAATCTCATTTTGTTGCAATTAGCAGCCATCATGTCAAGCATTTAGAATTTAACTTGAATGAGTCATATCCGTTTTCTGTTGTGGGATGCAATAGTGCAGTTACTTGTGAAGATAGGAAGGCGGTGCTGCCTTGGTGGCAGATGGTGTGGGGTGTGAGCAGTAGTAATTTTAGGTATATAGTATTTTCTGTGTTGGTTTGCAGATTAATAGTTGTTTCTTATGAAATCTGAGTGTGAAAATACAGGAACTTAATATTTAAATAAATTCTTTTGTGCAGTTATTTTGGTAGAGCAACTAGTGTGAAGTTGTGTCCTTCTCAATCAGAATAAGGCGTGTATCTCCTCCTCTGCCCTTTATTGATACTCTCTCTTACCCTGACAGGCTTGGAACATGAGGGGTAGCTATGTAGTCTGTGGATCTGTTCTCCAGTAGGCTAAATCATATCTCAAAATTCTGAAGTTAACTTCAGACTTTATCTATGTAAAAGCTGAATAGAGCAGCCTGGATGAATCCCTATATGTCTGAACTGAGAGATGTTCTGGTTCTAATAAAGCTGCCATGCCACCAGTTCCAAAGTGATTGTGTGCTGTATTCCTAAATTAAGAAGCTGAATCAGAATCACAATTTGCGGGAAAAAATAGTACACTTCAGCTTCGAGTAACTCTTCTAAGTTAATTTAAACTTTGTAAACCTAGCATTCTCAAAATTTCAGGGTTTCCAGTTGTTCCTAGAGGAGGGCTACATTTTATTTTATTGAAAACTCTTGTAATTATCGTCCTTAGGAATCAGTGAGAGATGAGGTTTACAAAAGGACAGCCAGCCCAGACTGTCTTGTAGCTAGCGATAGTACTTGCTCTGTAATCAAACTTGCATGTCTCTGATTGTATACAAGGCTGCAACTTTGCATATTTCTGCTGGAGATAAATTTGTTGTTAGCTTCTAACACTGCCTTTTAAATTTTTTAAAGGATTCAAGGCTTTTGTGTCACATGGCAAGGTTATTGAAGTCTGCACTGTGGAGTACTTTGTGAAGTGGAACACTGATTCTGGCTAGATCTTTTATGAGTTGTGATAAGAGTAACTTAACAGTGCCATGTACCACATTAGAAACATATGTCAGGTTCTGATGGAAGATTGGGTTTAATTTCTGGATGCTCCTATCTATGGTCTCACATCTTTAAGCCTGGGATCTTATTTTTTGTGAAGTAGATACTTTTATGCAGTGTTATGCAGCACAGGGGATCTTTTAGATAAAGTTTAATCAGGTCTGAGGAGTTTATGCTGCACTTTCCCTGTGTGTCTGAGTGCTGCAGCTGGTATACAGGATTAAGATTTTTCTCTGCTGAATTGCAAGGAGGGCTGCATGCAAAACTTCTGTTTATGACATATGGATCAGTGAGGTCCTACCAAACCCTACAAGAATTGTTCCTACTTGCTTTCATCTCATATTTGACTTGGGAAGCCTTAGGACCAGTGTTAAGTGGAAAAAGCAAGTTAACTGTAAGTCTGTATCTTGCTTTTGTTGCTGAAAGAAAGTGATGGATTCTCCTTTTTTTTCTATTAAAAGGGAAAGCTGGAAATGGATAAAGTACATGAGCAATGGGAGATGAGACTGATATATCTGTTTTTAAGGGTTTCTTTGAAATGGGACATAAAAAGGCTTTGTAAGGTGCAGATGAGTAGGAAAAATTAGAAATAATCTTTTGAATTTAAATAGTGTATATTTATGACTCTGTATGTAGACAATAAAACAAAGTCATGTGCTAGAGATGGGGAATTTACTATAGTGCCTGTAAGGAAAGAACATGCTTTCCTACTTGAAAACTTGTGAGCAATGAAAGAATTATTAAACTAGTGTTTAGATGGTTCATTTTGAGAGATTTTGGTAAGTGTGGCCGTTAGACCAATTTTAAAATCAAATGAATGGACAGGCAAACAAAAGGACTACATGATGCTGTGCATGCTTATTTTCGCATAACAAATGTTAGAGCGGTGTGAATAAATTTGTGAAAATCCCATGGGAATAAATAAATAAGTAAAAATCTCAGGAATTGCTAGGAAAGAAACAGAGGAAAACTAGAAAAGTCACTTGGAGTAAAATCTGCGATGTGCCATAGCTTTCTAATTGCATGCATCTCTACTTATTTCAAACATTGAATTTGTAACTTGATAGAAGATACAGACAAGGAAAAAAAAAAGTATTATCAGAAGAATTCATAGAGTTGTAACCATGCAGATGGAGACTGAATAGATACAGTCTCTTCAGAAAGAAAACAAAAGGAAGAGTGACATAATTTAAAATCAGGAATGGAAAGGAAAGAATGATTAAGAAACAATTACTCATTTTTAATTTCTGTCTTTGGCTCTTACCTGCAAGCAACTTCAGAAGAAGCTAAAGGAAGCACTTTTCCATGCAAGGGCATATTTAAATAATCTTTAAAAGGACTAAAATTCATGAGGAATGGGTTTGCTGGGAGCTATTATGCATAGTAGATGCATGAAATGACTTAGAAACTCTTTAGGGTGTTGAATTTCCAGAAGCTTTGAGGATTACAAGGTAGCTTTGCAGTTGCTCTGTTTCTTTTCTTTTCCGTAAAGCTGCTGTTGGCAGTGGTAGAGATGATACTGGAATAGATGGACTTCTTGATCTGACTTAATGCCCTTTTTTATCTTTAAATATTCAAGACCAAACTGCAAAAAGCAGGAGTGAGCAATTTAAATTCCGAAGTCCTGGATGAAGCCTTAAGTTGAAGGAACACAGCATATTGCTGGCTTAATAGTTGTGATCAGATACGCTAGATGATACTTCTCATACCAGTTTATTAACAGAATATGAATTGTTATGATTAGTTTGCAGCAGAGCTACTAAGAATGTACTCCTTTCTGGATCAAGTCTAATGAATAAATAGATGTGTGCTTTTTAAGAGATAGTGATGTTTTCCCTCATAAAACATGGCACCTGAGACTCTAGGCATTTAGTTTTCTCAGTGTCTTTTTGTTCCTGGGAATACATTAGACACAGCACTGACAATGCTACAATGCAGAGATTTTAGCAGAGAGGGTTGTGAGAACCAGGTATAAGTATTTGTGCTTTTGGTTGTGTTGAGACTTTGGGGCTAAAATTCTCAAATGCTGTTTTATTTATTAAAGATATTTTCTTAGGACAGAAATATTTTTTTTGACTAAGTGAGGACATTTAACAAATGTGTTTGCTTGCATCTCTTAGAATTCTGCTTCCAAATTTTCAGAAGCCTAGGAAGAACCCCATTTTGCACAGGCATTTCAGCTGCTGTTCATCATGTTCTTGAAATACTGTGTATTTTTCAGTCTATTCTCACTGCTCATGAATCTTCTATGTTTAAACCATCTTTGATATAATTGGATTGAGAAACTTTAACTCACATGACTTCAGAATAATGTATGAAGTAGTTGTACATCTTAAGATTAGAATCACTTCTTAAGTTTTTTCAAGAGCTTAATGGGCATGTTTGTGATCTTCTTCAGAAGGGTCTGCATTCTCTGCTTTAGTCTGCCTTAGATTTCTAGTTTGACTTGATGCAGATCACATTTCTACTAGGACCTGTGTAAAAATAAGCAAGCTTCTTAACAAGAAATTGAAAAGAATAACTTAGCAGAGGAAAAGCATTCAGTGTGAAGACATCTTAAGGAAAATTGCTTCCAAAAAATTCATGCTACTTACGAGAAGAAATCTTAAAGTAACCCACAGAAGGTGGCATTGCTGAGAGGATGCAGGAATGGAATGATGCCCTTTGAAAGGAGAAATTTTGTCTAGAAGAGGAAACATGTTTAAAAAGAAACAACCCCTAAAAAGCAAACAAAAACCCCAAACAAAACCCCACATCAAATATGGCAAATAAATATAAACCTTAGTAGGACAGTTTCCAAAAGTGTTTGAGCAATACTTGCTGAAGACAGACTACCAAAAAAAAAAGTATTCTCAAATGCTCCACCAGCAGGGAGCAAGGTGGGGATCCTATGCAATCAATATGGAAAAGGGGGACGTGAGAAAGACGCAGCTTTCCTGTTATAAACTTAAGAAAGGGATAAGGCTGAGGACCTGCCTCAGATTTAAATTGCCAAGGAAAAAGGTTTTTAAATAAGCTGATAAAATGAAATATAACAACTCATAGGAACTATGGGATGATGACTCAAAAGTTCTCAAGGAGCTGTGACTGAAACAAGCTGAGCTGTTAATTATGGTTTGTGACTTCCGAGTTTAGTTGTTGTTTGCAGTAGGGGAAATACCAGTAGGGAAAAACAGACTGAAAATGTAAAGAAGACATTGCATAGACACATTGATAAAGTCTGGCAGTAGGGAAGAGTGGTTATGGCTTTTATTGTGGAAGAAAAATTTTTTGTGAGCCTATGCTTAAGGGTGATCCATTCAAGAAGGAGTATTGGGATGTCAAAAAGTTTTTGGCAGAACAATTTACCAAAGGCTCTTTAAGAGACAAAATTACTAGATATGACATGTTTGCTCCCTTAAAGGGTTCTTTAATGGTTTTTTAAAGGAGTGGAACAGAAAATCGATTTTACAGTGAAGCAAGGCTGCCAGTAGAGAATGTGCTGGCGAAAGGATTGCTCTATGAGCAATGAACAACGTGATGGCAATGTTTGTGATGTGCAGGCCAGCCAAAACTATAAAAAAATAGGCTGTAGAGAATTGCAGGTGGTCTTTTGGTACTCTCTGACAGAGAGGAGATACCAAGCTAAACAGAGCTTTGATCTTATCCCTCTAGCTGCTGTGATGAAACACAGACTTGGTTTTTGAAACTTAGAGGTGGATCTACTTAGACATTCTTGTCAAAGTGAGCTGCTTGAACAAGCCAAATGTATAAACATGTTATAAATGAAGATAGATTTCATTAGAATAAAAATCATAATACTTCTTAGATGGAAAAAATTTCAGGTCACTAAGGCAGAAATAAACAGAATGGAATAAACTTTTGGTCACTTTTCCTCTTGCCCTTCTTGTCCTTAAGATGCCTTGGTTTTAATGTACAGTGCCTTTTGGAGCTGTGGGGAACTCTCTACAGTTCCTTTAGATTCTAGGAAATGTTTCCATCACCTCTGAGACCTGACTGTTTGCTTTTCATAGGACTGTCCTTTCTTCTCTGAGCTCATCTGTTGGCATACCTGGGGTTCCACAAGTATTTTCTTATTGAGTAGTCTCAGTAACTTCTCCAGAGAATGAATAATCACTTCTTCATCTCATGTCTTAAAGACAAATAACTTGAAAACATAAACCAAAATAGTCACACAGATACCTTCACATCTCTTATTTGCTTGGGTTTTTTTTTGCCTGCTTAAGTCCTTGTCCAGGCCAGAGGAGTGCTTTCATCTTCCTTGGGGGGTGGGGGCGATGCAGTCATATAAATCCTCTGGACAAAACTTTTAAATGTAGAAGTAATGAGTTGCTACAACTTTCTTGTTTTCTTGACTCTCTCTCCTGCTGTGTTTGTAGATTGTTTAAAACCACATTAACATTTGGTACAGGTCCTAATACTAGCCCTGTAATATGCTCAGGCCTTCAGCTGAGCCTCATTAGTTACCTCTTTGAGCAGTGAGTTTTTTTTCTGATGCAAAGTTTAGAGTTTGGATGATATTTAGTGTTTGGTGTTCTTGGCACCAGGGAGCTTGTTCCATT
The DNA here is from genome assembly GCA_032466535.1 of Forpus xanthops. Taxonomy (NCBI): domain Eukaryota; kingdom Metazoa; phylum Chordata; class Aves; order Psittaciformes; family Psittacidae; genus Forpus; species Forpus xanthops. The sequence goes on from JASSUY010006645.1 coordinate 27,001, forward strand.
GGGATTGATACAGATGCAGTGAGCCTGAGCATATTGAGGTTATTTTTAAATAAATGGTTCTTCATTTGCTTGTCATCTTTTGTTCTTGCCTAATTCTGAGTTCCTCCCACATTCATCAAGCTGACAGTGGGTGTCTTTCAGTTGTCGGGGGTTGGAATCATGTGATAACACCACAGTCCTTGTCTTGGGCCAAGAGAGAGTAGATTTCTTGAATCTCAAGCTTGCTTTTTTTTTTTAAATTTATTTTTTATTTTTATTTCCTTTAGCAGAAAATGTTTCTATATTTTTATAGTAGTCTTCAGATCATTGGTATAGTCATTTAAATTTCACCATGTAGTTTGCTGTGTTAATTCCTACATGCCCCCTTCTGTCATCTACATTTTTGCCCTCCTCATTACTTTTCTAACACTTGTATGGACTTCATGTTACCAGTTAGTTGCCAGTTTATGCTGCTTCATTTCAGTAAGTACCCTCTTCTTTGTTCCCATCAGCCTTGAATTACAGCATCAAGAGGTTTTATTCCCTTCACAGACTTGAAGTATAGAGCAATGAACAAGGCCAGGGTTTCACTTAGAGCCTCAGTCTAGAATACTGTTGTAAAAAAAAAAACAAGCAATTGTTTCTGTTTGTTTTTTTTTTTCCTCTCCTCCTTGTCTGGATGGCTCTGCTTGGTGGAGTCTTGCACTTCCTTTTATGGGAATGATCTGAGCAATTAGCCACAAAAGTTGGCAGAAACTGATTCACACAGGTTTTTCTAAGCAGCAGCTCAATGTATGGTGGGAGAGAGTGCAAGTTTTGCAGTGGTCCTGTGTAACAGCAGAGCAAATGATCAGTTAAAAGTTTGGGGTGGTGCTTCAGAACATGGTCATGGTCAAACTCGAGATCCTCAGGACAGTGAGAGAAGCATGCAGCAAGCTCACTGCCCTGGACTTCAAGAGAGCAGACTTTGGCCTCTTCAGGAACCTGCTCAGTAAGGTTCCATGGGATACAGCCCTAGAGGGCAGGGGGGCCCAAGACTGTTGGGTGATATTCAAGGATCACCTACTACAAGCTCAGGAACAATACATCCCAACTAGAAAGAAGTGCAGCAGGAGGGCCAGGAGACCTCCTTGGATGGATAAGGAGCTGATGAGGAAAATTCGAAGGGAAAAAGAGGCTTATAAAAGGTGGAAGCAAGGACAGCAGCCTGGGAAGAATACAGGGATGTTGTGTGGGAAGCTAGGGAACAGGTTAGGAAAGCTAAGGTTCATTTAGAGTTAAAATTGGGTAGGGATGTGAAAGAAAACAGGAACGGATTCTATAGGTACATTTACACAGACTAGGGACAATGTAGGCCCCCTCCAGAAGCTATCGGGAGAGCTGGCTACCCTAGGTTTGGAGAAGGCTGAGGTTCTTAATGACTTCTTTGCCTCAGTCTTCACTGGCAAATATTCTGACCACACCACTCAAGTCTTGAAAGGCAGATGCAGGGGCAGTGAGAATGAAGACCTTGGACCCACTGTAGGAGGGGATCTGGTTTGAGACCATCTTAAGAAACTGAACATGCACAAGTCCATTGGACCTGATGAAACTCTTTTCCTTTCTTCTTTATTTTTTTAATTGATTTTTTTAAATGAGCTTCCATTTGCTGCTTTGTATTTGACTTCTGACCAGTGCTCCATGCATGGAACTGTTGGAACAAGTTCAGAGGAGGGGCACACGGATGATCAGGGTACTGGAGCACCTCCCCTATGAAGATGAGAAAGTTGGGGCTGTTCAGCCTGGAGAAGAGAAGGCTGCATGGAGACCTCATAGCAACCTTACAGTATCTGAAAGGGTGGTATAGGGATGCTGGAGATGGACTCTTCACGAGGAACTGTAATGAGAGGACAAGGGGTAACGGGTTAAAACTTAAACAGGGGAAGTTTAGATTGGATCTGAGGAAGAAATTCTTTAGTGTAAGGGTGGTGAGGCACTGGAA
>JASSUY010006645.1:30250-40460 GCA_032466535.1 Forpus xanthops
GTAAGGGTGGTGAGGCACTGGAATGGGTTGCCCAGGGAAGTTGTGAATGCTCCATCGCTGGCAGTGTTCAAGGCTGGTTTGGACAGAACCTTGTGTGGCATGGTTTAGTGGGAGGTGTCCCTGCATAGCCAGGGGGTGGGAACTAGATAATCTTAAGGTCCTTTCCTTGCTTTTTAAATTATTAGCCTATTTGTTTTATTAATTTGATTCCCAGAGATCTAAATTGAGTTATGTACAAAGTCTCAGTATGGGTATAGATGCTTAATTTGTATCTGTAATGAGGATTGTTTTTTCTGTGTTGTGCCTCAATGAACTCTTCCTTCTGTGGTGGGACTTCTTCAGCCAGGATTGCTATACGGATCCTGAAGCATAGTGCTTTACACTGAGTAAGAACTAGCACTTATCTCTTGTCTTAGTGCTTTTGACTATTCTTTGCACATCAGTTGAATTTTCTACAAAGACTGTTCTTTCCTCTAGTGTATGGCATACTTAACTTGCCTGAACAGCCATTAGCAGCTTTTCCTTCCCTGTATCCAAGCCTCGAGCACTTTTTTGAAGTTCTTTTTCTGGCTAGCCACTCCCAACAGACTGGCTCAGCTGGACGGCTTTCCTGGGAGGTCAGCCATTCCACTGTGTGTAGGTGTTCTGACCCTAGTGGCTCCCATCAATTGTTTCCGGTCTTGAAGATGTACAGGACTCTCTTGACAGGAAATGTCTGATTCCAGTGGCCCTGACAAGTCAGTGACATTGTGGTTTGCATGGTTGAACCAGAAATTCCAAGCTGTGCTGATGTGGTGCTGGGATTTCCAAAGCAGGAAGAGGAAGATATCCATGCCAAACATATAGAGAATCATGAAGAAGTTGGTAAGGATGTTGTTTGCTTATTTCTGAAAGCTTGCCCAATAATGCTGAATGGAGAGCTGTTACAGCAGCATGGAAAACACTTACTGTTCAGACTTGCACTAAAAGAAATTCTGTTGTGAGCCCTTTCCTTCCTATGTCTCCCCCAGAAGAGTATCTTTTAACTCCCAGGTGGAAAAGAACCCTAAATATTGGTCTGTCTCAGAAGTCACAATTTTCAGCTTTCCTTTTGCCCTCGTGAACTGTGGGAAATTGCATATAAAGGAATGACCATGTGTTTAATGCCAATTAGTCAGAAGATAATGGCAAACATAAGCATTCATTGTTTCTACAGCTGCTCTGTTTGTATTCATTATTTTTCTTGGCAGCACTATAGAAAGCAGGTAGTATCAAAAAGTATGGTGGATGAGTATGGTATCTCAGAGCATTTTTTAAAATATTCTTCTCTGCCCTGTTATATTTTAAGCAATGAGTAGGAGATGAACTTTGACCACAGCATTTCATTTATTGTTTTCTTGGTGACTAAAGGTATTGCTAATAGCCAAGAGCAAAGGGCTTTATACCCATTAATGAACATTTACTCTTCTAGACCATGTTATCATGAACAGTCTTGAGTTTTTACTGTTTCTTAAGAAAGGTTAATTAGTAGAGATTTTATATGTGAAATTTTTCAGTCTTTGTACAGATAGGTTCAAAAGAGATAAGTGGATATATGCTGCAGGTAAGAATTGTCAGTACCACAGCTGCCATACATACCAAGCTTCAGAGATGCGTCCTTTTCCCATGCTCTCAGGCAAGGTGACTACCTCCAGTGCAATTGTTTGAACATGGTTTCCCAGGGTTAAAAACCCCATTCCCAGTCTAATAGACAATTTTGTTGTCTTGTATGTGTGATGGTGTTCTTCCAGATAGTGTTGGTATGGATGTTAGTTAGCCAAATAATATAGTGTGTGGCTGCTCTGTGGTTATTGCTGTGTCTGCAGCTCTCTGTGTGGTTAACCAGCTAACATGTAGGCAGGCAGCTTCGTTACAGGTGGCTTGGCTGCTGTCAGTAGGAGGGTGGAGCTCAGGAGGTTCAGGAAATGGACCTCAAGAGCTTACTGAACTGCTAGCTGCTGCATTTATGCTTCTTCTGCTACCTAGGCCAGAGCTATGCTCTGGTTTCACACTTATGATACGCTTCAGTCACATCCATGTAGGCAATCCATGTTTAAGGAGATGGGAGAGAAGGTTATGGCCAGACTTACTTTTTTGTTCTTAAAACAGCAAGACACAATAATTTGCTGTAAAATTTATTCTTAGCAATAATGTGCAAAGATGACCTGCAAAGGTAAAGACCATACTGTCTCTGTTTTCTTTAAATACTGTCAGTGATCTGTAACGAGGTTCACTTTTACAAGGTAAAGTGAAATTTCATTTTGTGCCTAAGGCCAAAATAAAACTTACTCTTTCTTGTGACCTATGGAGCTGCAAGAATAATAGTTCTGCTGCTTCCCTGTCTCTTGTTCACTGTTTTGCACGGTGTGGTTCCATACGATACCATCCTGCTCATTACTCTACTGGAGCCTGAGCAGACTTTTCTTGCTACAACATAAAGATTTGCAAGAGCATTTGGAGTGAATTGTCAGTCTCTGGACTTCAGAGTGCTTTATCCTGAGGACTTTAGTGTTGAGAGGGCTCTTCTCTCATTCCTGTGCTTGGTCAATTATTACTTGTCTTGAAACTGGAACTGCAAATACTTTCGTAAGTGGTTTTATTCTGTAACTGTAGAAATAATTTTTCCATTTTTATCGAAATAGCATTTTGCCGTTTGTGAAATTGCATTTTCCAGTGAATGGAAGCGTACCTTTCATTGCACCAGGCTGTTAGATTAATTTAATCTGGTGGAAATGAGAGTGAGAGCCTGATAAATGGGATTCTGACAGTTTATTTATTGATGACCAACCAGTTCTTTTGGACTTAGCTAAATCCTGGCTCTTCCAAACTAGTGAGAATTTTGATGTATGCTTATTCGTCTTAGATTTGTCTTGAGAGACATCAGTCTTGCTCAGCTATGCTAAACTTCTAACAATACTTTATGTAACTGAATATTTAGCTGCTTTATAGTACATCTGATGTTTCAAGTGCTTCATAGGAATCATTACTACTACTCTTTTCCTTTCTTCTTTATTTTTTTGATTTTTTTAAATGAGCTTCCATTTGCTGCTTTGTATTTGACTTCTGACCAGTGCTCCATGCACTGATCCCTCCTTTGCTAAAAAGACTTTCTCTGCCTGTGAAAGAAGGTAGTCAGAAATGGGTCTGTCAGAAGTGCCAGAAATTGGTATAAGATGCAGGGCTTTTAATTGGATAGAGACCTGACCCCGGAAGTGCGCATACTTTTTGTGGCTTGTTGGAACTGCAGATAGGATTTTAGTTGCTCTCTTTGGAAACTGTGATACCAGTCCAAAAGGCTAACTTGGACTTTAGAAATCTGATCTTTGTCATGAATGACAATTTCATCTTAAAATGCATAATTGCTAGAGTGAGAGTGAAGGCTTCACAGAAATTTGACCTACTGTAGTGAAGATACTGCTTTATTAAATGAGATTATCAGAAGACCTGGATTTCACAGAAGTGTTAACATGTAAAGAAAAAGATATCCTCTAGTTACATAAGGAATATAAGTATCACAACAGAGTTTATACCTGGATCTTAGAGTAATTTTTCTTACAAATCTTTCATTATTCATGTGGTCCTTTTTTCCTCTGTTTAACTAACTCAGGGCTTTTGTTTGTGGGGCTTTGTTTTTGGTTTGCTCTTTTTCTTTTATATTCCTATGATAGGCATAGGACAGGACCCAAGAACATTTCTTATTGTGGCATGCAGTCAGATTGTGTTTAAAGTGTATGCACACACACGCACGTATAGATATATATATATATATTCATGCACATAATGTTTTTCTTAACTATTCTTTCCTTCATGATCCTGGAAACTTGCCATTTTAACATAGGATTTTTCAAGTTTTGTATGCGTTCTGAATTTGATCAGGCTCTATCACTTTATTTTTCCTTTTAAAATAATATTTATCTTTTAATCTATTTTGCAACTCTAGTGAGAGCATGTTAGCTTGCAAGATTTGAGAATTAAGTCATGGCAAGTTGCGCAAATTTTCTTCCTGCTCAGTATAACAGAAATGTATGATAGCATTACAGTTGCTCAAGATTGCAGTTTTACATGAGTATGAGTAGCTAAAAATAGAGCTTGTATTATGGCAACTTCCTAAAGAAAATAAATATATAAGACCTAATCTCACCCAAACAAAACATGGTAGAGATATTGTCATTCTTGTTTGGCTTTTGTGCTATCTCAGTTCCCTGAAATTAATTCAGCGCATGTATGATTCTATGATTCTACGGTCTTAGCAATTCACAGCAATTTTTACATCAATAAAGGTATTTGATGGAATCCACAATGCAAATATTTGTGTGAAATTGGGCAGGGGGAGGTTCTTAGAACAAAATATACCTTTATTATTTGGTTTTTGGGGGAGAAGGAAAATTCCCCCTTTTTTTTTTTTTTTTTTATACCATTACTCTCTTTTAATCTTGTTTCTTGAAGAGCCTAAGCTTATATAGGCAAATTTTGCCTATTCAGGCCCCTATATCTATCCCTTTCTTCAGCTTTTTAATAATCTCTAGTCCTGTAGGCCAGTTACAGTAAAATATTACTGAAGAATAGGTGTCTCAGAGATGTTACTTTTCGACAAGTAGGAGAGACACCCGTTCTACCTTTCCAGTTGGGAGCATGGTCACAAAGCTTATCTTTTATTGAATATCGTTGTTACAGTTTTGATGAACAAGGTGGATAGAGGTAGAATCTCTTAATTAGATCAATTAAAGTAGAGAAACTTGAAGGCACATAATATTTTGCCTGAAGAGCTTGTCTTACTAGCTCCTTTTTCTGTCATAAAAGCATCTGCAGGAAGGGGAAAGTAGGGAGAGATGCTGGAAAACAGACTGCTTTCTTTGTTCTACTCTTAACAGGAGTATATTTCTCTGAATGTTTGTTTGGTTTTTTCCTAAAAGAAATGAAAAAAAAAAACAACCTGAATTAGGTGAAAAGTCAGAAGGATGTTTGCAGGAGAGGTGGAGATGAGTCAGTTGTCTTGTTCCCACAAGACTTTTGCAGTGGAAATACACTGCCTGTTACAATAAAAGCCTTAACTATTTCTGCTGTTGCAATTGCCTCTTGTTTTACATTAGTGTGAATCAGGACAAGTGAAACACATGTTTTAAGGGAAATTACGGACTAATTTCCTTGTTCTGTAAACACTTGTGCATATGTTGAATTTTATTAATGCAGATGAATGTTACTATGAACACAACTGTCTCCACAACAGAGTTCTTATGTATGACTTTACATATTCACTCCCTCTTTCCTTTTCTATTGCTATACCTTTTCCTTTTCTCTCTCTTTCTCTCTAGTCTTTATATATGAATCAGAATAGATCTGTATGGTAATTTATATTGGAACCTTACCTTTACCTTTCTTCCAATTTACAAATGTTTTCTTCCAATGTTCTAATACAGAATCTATACAGCATGTTCTCCAGTGATGTGCATACACTGCATGATTTTTTTTTTTAGTACAACTTGCACAGAAGGTGAAAAAAACCCCACATGAAATGTAATTTTTTTCTTTTTTTTTTTTTTTTTTTTCTTTTTTTTTTTTCCTCTTCTCCCCCTCCTCCCCCAAGTTCATCAATAGTCATGTGTAGGTCAGCCAAATAGATTTTTTTGTTCAAGACACCAAATGAACATTTTGCCTTTTCTTGATTAGTGGTGCTTTACACCTTTTTACCTGAGGAATTGAAGGTCTCATTTAAAGAAAAGAAAGGGAGAGGGAGGAAGGAAGAAAGAAAAGAGGAAAAAAATTAAACCACATCCTGCTGGCTATATTTAAAATTCGGTCATAAAGTTGAAATGGGGAAATCCCTCTAGATCTCTTATTTCCTATTTAAAGTTGAGTCTTCTTGTCAAAGCAAATTGTGTGAAGAGACATGGTCAAGAAGTATCTATCAGAAGTGTGTGGCACTGAAAATAGATCTTTCATTTCTTTCCGCAGATATTGCTGTTGTAGAGATGAGTGATGCCTTCCGTCAGCCTTCCTTGTTCTACCACCTGGGAGTCAGGGAGAGCTTCAGCATGGCTAACAACATCATCCTTTACTGTGATACAAATGCAGAGTCTCTGCAGTCACTGAAGGTACCTCTGAATGGAAAGATGGGGGGGTGTGTGGAGGCAAGCCACAAGTGGGGTCCAGCTCTTGAAATAGGTTCTCTGTTACTACAGGAAATACAGATGCCATTTGGGGTTCACATAAGCGTAGCAAAAATATTCTGAGGCCTGGAAAACATGTCCACAGTGAAATGCTGAAAAGCTTAGTTTAGATTGCCCAAAACAAAGTTTTAGATGACTTTATTGAAGACAGTTAAATGCCTAGGTGTTAAATGGCTCTTTACAGAAACAGAAGTTTTACGAATTTGAGATGAGAAATCAAATATGTTGATTTGTCATTCAGAGAAATTATTGATGTTTGGGGTAGATTGTTGCAATTCTTAATATATTCTCAATAAAGTGAGAATGGTAGTGTATAGGATGGCAGCAAAATAATCCTTAAATTTTAGCTCCTGTGTAAAGTAGCAGTTTTCTGCCAAACCTCATAGGGCCTCAGATGCTCTCTGGTATGTCCTGCTGAATTACAGCTGTCTACGTCAAGTACCTGTGGAATTGCTGTGCTAGAGATTGCCATCAGCATAGCAGCTTTAGTAAAAACAAAATTTGTGCTTGGTTCTTAGGGCTGCAGTTCACTTTATAGTAGGCTGGATGAAAGCAAGATGGTGGTTAAAGATTATCTATGGGGCTGTGAATTGTTGCCAGCCAAGGAGTTGATACTTGTTTCCTCCTGCAACTCTGCTAAAGATGTAGTAACTTCCATGGGGATGGGGAGGGCAGACAACTTGGATGGCAATCTTCTCAATTACTTCCCCTCCCTCAGACTCATTGGCTCTGATGAGGAGGTGTTTTATGCTATTACACTACCGTTCTGGGCATTGCTGAAAAGAAGCATATTAAGTAAGTGGCTTGGTGAGTCGGGCTGCAATCTGGGCACTGGCACCTCTCATGAAGAGTTTGCTTCCAGTTCTTTTGGCTAATGCAGGCTGTTTGGGTTTGATTCTCTCCATTATTTACGGCTTGGCCCTCTATTAGGAGGGATATGCTTCGAGTAACTCAGTTTCTTGCCCTTGCTCTTCCCTCCAGATTTGCTCACCCAACTGGACTGGCTGCAATCCAGTTATTTCCTTTTTGCAATGCAAAGAGCATACAGATAAAAGCCCTAAAAATAAAACTGCTAACGAGAAAAGACCTGTCTGTGAATTGAATTCAATTATGGAAGTACAACGATCTACAGTATAAGCAGAGCAGAATTTCATTGTAAGGGGCAAGGAGCCAAATTCCCAGCTCCCACTGAAGATCATTTGAAGTAAGGCACCAGGTTTCCTTAGGCACATGATACAACTTTTTACTAGTTTAGGACCTAGACTTTGCAAATGTTTCATATGGAGGGTTCGACAGACACCAGTGGAAACTCAGTTCTGTGCTGAGAGACTTCATGTCCCAGTTGCCACCAGCGCAGTGCTCACTGAAAGACTCCCTTCAGTTTCTTTAGCTTTGAGCGGGACCAATGTTTCTGCTGTTGAATATGCAGGGAAGTCATCAGAGGGCAAGACTCTTTCTGTATTTTTTAATAATTGCTTTAATAAAAGTAGTTAGGATCATGCCAGGGCATCTTCTGAAGCAATGTTTTTCCTGTGTTACAGCTAGCAGAGTAGAAGCAATGCAGGAGTGTGTGTGCATAGAAGGTAAAAAACTGAAAATGATCATGAAAATGCAGGAGATACAGAACTGCAGTACATTATTTACCTGGTGTACAAAGCAATGTAGGTACACTCTTGCTGGTAGAATTTTCTTCTAATTGAGCAGTCAGGTTAGGCTGGACAGGGCTTTGAGCAAGCAGATCTAATGAAAGATGTCCTTGCCTGTGCCAGAAGGATTGACTTAGATATTTATGTCCCACACTTTGAAAGCTAGCAACAGTCATATGTAAAACGTGCCCCCACAAAGGTGAAGAGCAATTTTATGCAAATGGAAAGCACAAGACCCCTTGGTTTGGCATCGTGTTTGGTTTTAGTGCTGTGGTATAGGTGAGGCTGCTCGGTGGTCCCAGTGGCAGAGGTGTAGTGTAGCTGTCTGATAAATCTGGCAGAATTATCAGTTGTGAGGATTAGAATAAATTGACAAATCTTTCTGAAAGCAAGGTCACTGACTGCAAGTGGTTCACACTTGGGCTCTACCACCCAGATTAGTGTGAAAGACCCAGCTCTTTCCATGCATGTGTGGTCTGACCTCTTGTCCTCTGACACTTTGCACTCTAAATGTGAAGATACATTCTTTGCATCAGACCTATTAGATCATGAACATGAATTTCAACCAGTTTGGGAATATTTTAAAACCTCACAGAAATACTGTTCTTACAGTTCTTCACAGTTTCTTCTGCTGGCAGCAAAATGTTACTTACTATATTTAACTTCTCAAATACGAGTTGATGTGTAATAATAGTCACTTTGTGGACAGCATCCTTCTAGGAAAATTTATACAGGGAGTGGTATGTAGATATTCACACAGTTCATACGCTCCTGTGTATATACAAATGTATGTACGTACTTGGTTCCAAGTTATTTTGTTTCTCCTGAGACAATACTTGATTTATATTGATCTGACAGGCTTAGGAAGCACATAACAACCAGCCTTTTCCTGTCAAGTGTCTGTAAATGTTAATATTAGCAAGTCATACTGATCACATATCTTTCCTCATGGTTGTTGAATCTTATCAGCATTATTTTTTTTTCTTCTAGGAAATTATTTGCCAGAAGAATAATGTAAGTATGATTTCCAGAGACTTTTGTTCCATTTAATGTTTTTTTTTTCTGTTTTCCGTTAAATCATTTAACACTTCTCTACTGTATTTTAGAGTTAGATGCAGAATTCTGGAAATCCTAGCAGCAGATCTGTGTATGTCACTTTGTTGCTAGGTACCAGGCTCACTTCTTTCCTTGCCTCCATCTGTCAGTGGTATTTTCCTTGCTGCTTTTACTTGTCTGTCATATTTTTTCACACACATTTACATCTGTCATTTTGAAATTTATTTTTTTTTCTGTTGCCTTCAGTGTTCTTCACTGTTTTCAAAAAATACTCCATTGAAAAGGAGAGTTATTTGGAAACTGATGCTTGCTTTAGAAACCCATGGCTACAGCTATGAAAAAACATACATTTATAAAGAGCGAATATGTGTGTGTTTATTTCTAGAAGTTGAGTCCTGGAGCCTGTTAATCCTTGTGCAATGCAAATCCCAGTAGTCTGTCTATGACTGACAGTCATTAAATTGTAGGTTTCTGTACCTTGGCACCCCCCTGGTTTTCGAGGTTGACCTTGAAAATCCCCTTTCCTTTCTCACTCCCGAGTTCAAGGGAGGTAGACCTACGACTGTGAGAACACTGCTTTCTCAATGCAGCTCTTTCTGGAGCAACAGAGCCAGTCATGCCAGAATATACATCTGTCATGCTGAGTTGTTCTTGGCTCCATTGTGGGACTTACTAGTAGCCATATATGCCAAGATACAATTTTATAGTGGTTGGTGTGCTGAAATCCTGAGGTGCTATGTGTATGCTGTACAATTCCATATATTTGAATAAAACTTTTGAAGGGGAGTATGAAGTAATTTTAGAAATTGCTTGGGGCTTGTTGTTTTTTTTTGTTTGTTTTTTTTTGTTTGTTTTTTTTTTTTGGGGTGTTTTTTTTTTTGTTTGTTTGTTTGTTTTTTTTTGTTTTGGTTTGTTTTTTTTCCCACAGTGTTACAACTGCCATAAAAACTACTTTTTTATTAACAGTGAATTCATGGATTAAGTACTGACTTCTCCCAGTATGAAATAATGATTTTTTGAGAAGAGTGCAGTTATCTACTGTAGCTGATAGAGTTTCTAAAGATGGCTTCAAAACCAGTGCAAGCTTTGGCTGGTGTTGGTCGATGAGAAAATGAACATGAGGTGTCTGCAGTGAGCTCTTGCAGCCCAGAAAGCCAACTGTATCCTGGGCTGCATCAAGAGGAGCATGACCAGCAGGTCAAGGGAGGTGATCCTGCTCCTCTGCTCTGCTCTCGTGAGACCTCATTTGGAGTATTGTGTGCAGTTCTGGTGTCCTCAACATAAAAGGACATGGAACTGTTGGAACAAGTCCAGAGGAGGGCC
>JASSUY010006645.1:40560-56711 GCA_032466535.1 Forpus xanthops
AGGGAAGTTGTGAATGCTCTATCACTGGCGGTGTTCAAGGCCGGGTTGGACATAGCCTTGGGTGACATGGTTTAGTGTGAGGTGTCCCTGCTGATGGCAGGGGGGTTGGAACTAGATGATCTTAAGGTCCTTTCCAACCCTAACTATTCTATAATTCTATAACGCTGAATTTTAACTTACATATTATCTTTCTATTAAAAAAAAAAAAAAAAAGGAAGAGGGTTCCATATAGAGTTTCTGTATAACTTTAACCAGAAAGTGCTTTCCAGAGACACAGAGCACTGTGTATTATGTGCTAGACAAAAAAAATCCCTTGCATTTGTCTAATGAAAGTGGGGTAAATGATCAGTTATGCCTTTACACAAAATGAAATAGAACAGTAAGGCCTTTCTTGTAAATGAATATATTACATTCTGTATTCTTGTTCTGGTGACCCACGATCTAGGGAAAATTATGCGAGACTAATATAATGTCTCTGGAGGGTAGGGGAAGAGTTCTGTTAGCAGGAAACCAGCAGGAGATGACCGGTACAGTAGAATAAAGGGGAGATGTTGTCTGTTGTCCTATTTCTAAATGACAGGCCCTGAAGCTCAAGGAGAGATATGATAACATGGCCTTCATCTGTTCGAGAAAGGATTGTTGTTTTTCATTTAAATTTATCTAGGTGGCTGTGAAACTGTCATTTACCACTTCTAGAAATGTTTCAGTGTATGCCACAAAAAGAATGTGTTCCTTGAGAGCCTTAGATGTTTTCAAGCACACCCACATAACATCTTTTCGGGAGGAAGTGTTTTCCTGGGGATTAGAATAGGGAAGTCAGTGAAACTGGGTTAGCAACTCTGCGACTGTTTGGTTTCTTTTTTGTTCTCCTTTTTCCTCATTTTTTTTGTAATGATGTCAACCAGATTACCTGGAAATCGATTTTTCACAATGTTGGTGCATGCCCAACTGTCAAATATGATATAATTCCTACTTCATGAAAGTCATGTTTCTTCATAAACTGCTAGATGCTTGGATAATGGGCGCGACAAAGGTGCTGTTCTTGAGAGGATGTGACTGCGATGCCCGCCCTTACCAAAAATAGATATACAAATGGTTATGTGAGGTTGCAAATATGAAAAAATGAAATTCACATGTGTATAAACCGGGAGTTTAAGTCCTGCTGTTCTAGAACATGTTTTTTTAATATCTCGCAGACATCAGCCGTAACAGGACAATGGTATCCCTGGCACCAGGGGATTAAGAAGGCTCCAAAACAAGCGCGTGTGTGTGTGTATCTATATTTATATCTGTCTAACTGAAATGCCTTGTGTTTGTTTTTCCTGAACCGTGTATCCCTTAAACTAGTGGGGAGAAAAAAAATCCATTACCAACTGTTTTTGTTCTTTGTTCTGACTGGATTTTTGTACTTCCTAATAATAGTCAATACAATGTTGCATGGCTAGGATAAGCTGCCTGGAGCCTGCCAGGGCAGAGCAGTGCAAGATAACATAGGCTTATTTCCTGTTGTATGTGGTTTTATAGCTGTTTAGTTGGACCTTTTCCAAATGTTGCAGTAATGCCAAAACCATACATTTATACAGGCAGTGATACTTTGACAGGAGGCAGTTACTTTGATATTTGAAAGCTTGTTTAGTTTTTGCTGTTATCTGATTTTTGAGGTCAACCAAGCAGCAGAGACATTCTAGAAATTACTAGTAAAGAGTTTCAGTCACAAGGAGATGTTGGTATAAAGGTTACAGTTCATGGCTGTACTTTGCTTGATTTAGCACAACAGGTTTTACTTCATCCTGATCTCCCCCAGTTTGAATCTTACCAACACTGGAGAAATGCTTCAGGTCAGGTTCCAAATGGCCATTTATTCAATTTTTAAAAAATGTCCCTCCTTGCTGAATCTGGGGAAGTTCAATATGCATGCATTATGCATACGCTTTGCAACCAGTTGCACTAACTGCACATAGTGGTCACCTTTCAGTTCAGGCTGCTTGCTTGCACCAGGCTGCAGTAAGGGGTAGCCCTGGGAGCTGCCCTGGATGTGAGATTGCAGTGCAGCTGCTGGCCCCATCAGAAGGGCGATGGGAAGGTAATAGGAACCATTCTAATGCACACCTGACTTCCAGGCATTGCCAATTAAGCAGCAGGGTTAATGTTTTATGGCTAGGGACTCTTACTGGTGTTTTCCTTTTCTGACACTTGGAGGGATCAGAGATCATAAATTTTACTGGTTTTCCGCAGCCCTTCCTGACTGCCTCCTGTTTAAGGTGTACCTTGGGAGACAGTTTGGTGTCATGCTCCTTCATCAGGAATGGGAGAATGAGTTATCCTGGATGAGGCATGCCAGAGGCATCTGCAAGCTTGGAGCCTCCAGATAGGTACTGATAGAAGACTGTAGATCCCATAGGGTATGTTTAGCTACTAGTCTCTTTCACTGTGGAAACGGTGAACTGTTCTAATACTTGTCATCCAGCTAACAAATGATTTGGGGGCAGTTTGATATTTGGTATCCAAGTATGTAAAAATGCTATGTAGAAACCTTCAGTAAACATTAAATACCACAGTTGTCATTATTTATGATACAGCACTATGTCTTGCTCATTCTTTAATTTTGTTTTTTTTAATTCTATAGTATATTTGGCAGATGTTGTCCTTGGACAAAGTTAGAACTTTTTTCGTATGTGAATATGATGAAAGGACCATATATAGTATATGCTGATTTTTAGCAAGTATTTAGGATGTAGCATGTCTGCAGTAAATGTTATTGCTGGGCTTATAAAGAAAGAATATATTCCCAAAGAAAATGGGAAATATGTAAGAGTAGACCAGTCTCTGTGCTTCAGTTCATTTGAGGTGTGAGGCTTAGTTATGTTCCTTTCCAAATCAATAGCAAGACTGTCATTCATATGAGTGGGATTTGAATTAAACCCAAACTGAGTCTGTATCCATTAATACATCAGCACATGTTGATTTACTGTGTGTTTGGGGGTGGAAGGAATGGATTTAATAACTCGATTTAGGATTTTGCCATCTGCTACATGTAACACCATGTGCAGTCAGAGATTTACCTTTAAGAGAAATCTCATCAGAAGAGTTGAAATAAGAGCAGATATGTTTCAAAAGAACTAGTAGGAGAAATGCAAAAAAGTTGATCTTACTTAGAGGAGAGTCAGTGGAAAGAACAGTTCCTACTGTGAGAAATACTGGCTATTTTTATTAGTTCTGCTGAATTCTATTTATTGAAAAAAGCCCACAAACCAACAAACAAAACCAACATTGGATGCTGTCCTGAAGCTTAGGCAAGTAGATGCGATTTGCTAGATTCTGTTATCCCTGCAAAAAGCATCATGGCTTGTTATGGGGTATTTCTTTTCATTGACACTTCTTGTCTTTGAAAGCAGCTTTCTTCTGTTTGTGGATATTTGACTGTTCGGTGATTCCAACAGAGCAGTGTTAGTTAAGAGCCTCAGGGAATCGAGAGGACTACACACCATTGACTTCCTGGGATTTTGCAGGTTTTCTTCTTCCTTTTGAAGTAAAATACAACACCTGAGACTTATTTGGGCAGAACTCAAATGTTCATATGTATAGCACCATATCTTCTTAATCTGTACTACTTTCACAGAAAAATCTTCTGTACTATGTCACATGTCTTTGTGGGGAGAGCATAGTGTTTATCTTATTGTGTTTACCTGATTTGAGGTTGGAACTAGATGAATTTTAAGGTCTCTTCCAGCCCAAACCATTCTGTGATTCTGTGTGATGGACGTTCTAAGAAGAGATGTTCTCCAAATTGAAGTCCCAAAAGGCTGCCCTTTTGACAAATAACAGTTATGTATTAGAAGGGGATATTGAAAGAAGGGCTGGTTTATGTTCTCATTGTGATCATTAATACATAACGATGTGCTATGCATTTTTTTTTTTGCCTTAAATACAAATAGATGCTATATTAATTTCTTTTCAGTAGCTGAAAAAGGAGATCAAACAAGAAGGAAGTGATT
Organism: Forpus xanthops; assembly: GCA_032466535.1. Taxonomy (NCBI): domain Eukaryota; kingdom Metazoa; phylum Chordata; class Aves; order Psittaciformes; family Psittacidae; genus Forpus; species Forpus xanthops. The sequence goes on from JASSUY010006645.1 coordinate 44,556, forward strand.
GACATTCCAGTGGCCAGTAGGTCTAGCTCAGAGTGGCATAGTCCTAAATTCTGTAGCTGTAGAGCTATTAAGACAACCTTATGGCTGATGTAAAGTGAAATTACGCACCCTCTAGAATTGTTTGATTTTCCACTGTGAGGAAGAGACATTGAAAAAGTATAAACCCATAAACGTCTGCAAAAATGAATTACAGATTTTGTCACTTTGCAGTAAGCATTTACACATGTGTAAATGGCTGGCTCCAGCCAATGCTACTGCCTTCTGATTAGTCTGACTGATTTGATGAAATGGGCTATCACAGGTAGTCTTTCAGAAGGTGACCTGATGTTGCCAGGCACTGACTGTGCTGGCCCAAAGCCCTCAAAGGTATGTATGTTTATGTCTCCTAGCTATAACTAGTTCAGCTGATGTGATTGCTCAGGCCAAGTTTACCTTATCTAATGTCCTGAGTTCTTGTGCATCAGGTTGAACCATAGTAACTATCTGTACGCAGAGACTCATGGCAGTCCCAGCCCCTGAAGTTTGCAGCAATACCTTTCAGCTTACAACTCGTGACCTGCAATCAGTTTGGAACTTTCATTAATGTAATTTGAGCTTTTGAACCTTAAATAATGAGGGATTTATAAAGAAAGAGGGTTGGAAAATGAAACTTCCAATACCTGTTGTTGACTGGGGGGAGGAGGGTGTCTATTGTCACGCGCTTTTGAAGCCTTTTTGCTAAGCACATTTTTTAAACGGCTTTGACATAACTGAAAATGCTGCAATTGGATTAAATTAATCCTCAAAAATTGCCCACTCTTGGGTCATTCTTAAGTGGCTTGATTGTGTTACTTTATTTGTACACAGTATGATAAGTCACGGGAATGGATCAAAGGAAGCCAATAATTTGTCTGGAGTACTCAGAGAACTTAGAATAGAGTTAGGAAAGATTATCAGTTTATGACATCAGAGTTGGGATGGATTGTTACAGGGCAGATTTTAGGAGGATAAATAGAAGATATTTAAGCTTCCAAATGGAATAATTGCCCTAAATCAAAATGTGAAGCAGTATGTGAGCAGAAGTGAAGTGTGTGTCAGGAAGATCACCTGATTCTGACTGACTGGGGTTAGTGTAGCTTATATTTTGACAAAGAAAAGTGAGAAGGGAAGTAAAAGTGCCTGAGACAGAGGTTACATAGCCTGGGAATGTGGAGAGAACCAAGTCATGCACTCTGCTTTGGGAAAGAAGGTTTAGAGCTGTCTGATATTGGATTAGCTCCTTAGCTAGTGCCCCCACAGCCTGGTCCTCTTAAGCTCCTATCCCAATTGTTGCTCAAATGCAGTCAGGGTTGGGATCTTTATTGTTAGAATTTGAGATGGTGACAAAATATGTTTCTCCATAGTGGGAGACCACACACTTTATTATACAAGAGCAGTTTCGCAGTCACTGCTATCTTTATTCCACCACCACCTTTAGTAAATAGTATATAACTTTAGATCACTTTTTTTCTTTGTCACCAAAGCTACTACAAGTCTGTCTTTGTTAGGTTCAGCTGTTAAATATCTAATGTACTCTTTAGGTAGGAAAGTGAAATTTCTTTGCTATATTGCATGTGGGGTTTTCTATTTTTATTTTTTTTTAAGCTTATTTCCTAAGGAAATGAAACTCAAAAGCTTGTACTGGTTTTTTTCATCCTCCACCCTCTTTCTGTATCTGCCTGTTTGTTGATGAATTTCAGCCAAAACCAAGAGATTTCAGAGATACAGAGCTCCCCATGTAACTGGTTAAGTTAACAACCAAATTAATTCCCTGGCTGAGGGAAAGGCCATTGCATTCTCACACAATTTGTCACCAAAGATCAAGGTGAGATTCTGCCTTGAGGCTATTCCTGAGGACCCTGGGTGCCCTCTGAACGACTGTAAATTGATTTTATTTTCTTCTCTTTTCTTCCCATATAGTGGTTTTTCCTGGCTTTTACACTTAATTTATTCTTGTCTACTGATTCTGAAAGGCTACCAGGTCTGCATGTCTCCTATAGCAGGCTACATAACTAGCTTTATTTTCCCCTCTGGTAACAGAAAAATTGCACGTGAAGTATTCTTCTGGCTCTCTTCTTCCACTGAAATAGATACCTACTTCTATAAGAAGGTGAGCTCAGTACCAGTTTGTAAGAGCTCTTGCTCAGTAATGGACTCAGGCACTTGGCCTCTGCAGGAAGAGTAGTTTTCCTGCTTGTAGGATTAAATATGAAGACTCCCGTACTGTCTCTGTAGGTGGCCTGACCATTATGCCAGGATAAACTTTGGGTTCTGTGGATTTCAAAAGTTGGAAATATCCTTTTTCAGAGTTGATTTTTAATTAAGACCTGAACTTTGGAACAGTGTGCCAGAGGTCTGAGAAGGCCTTCCTGCAAGCAGTCTTGAATTTATTTTTAATGCACTGAATCAACATTAGGAAGTAAAATGCTTGCCCCAGGATATCTGTAGCTATTTCACCCTTTCTTTTGACTCTGACTTCCCAAACTTTTTCCTCTTTATTTAAAAAAGGGAAGTTGGGGAACAGTCTGCCTATGTTTAATAGTAGCTCCTGTGCCAGTGACTGCCCACTGTCATCCCGTAATTGCCGAAACTATTTCCAGCAAATTCATAATTTCCTCTCTGCTTTTGACTGTGGGGCTTACTAGATTTTAACAGAGTCAAAGGTTCATCCATTCATTCTTGAAAGCATGTGATCACTTTAAATGCTACCGTTTTCTTGAGCTGAAGTGTTCATTTAGTTCTCCATTGCCAAGATAAGCAGTTTGGGTTCTAGCATCACACTCTTAACTGCTTGTTAAAAATATTGTCATACATTTCCCTGTTCAAGGTTATTTTGGAGTCACTACATTCATGCACAGAAGAATGTGTCCTAGCTATTCAGCTGTTATAATTTGCAGTTGTTGGGGAAAAGACTTAATTAATCCTTGTGCAAGTCCGTGCATGCAGTAATCTCCAACCAAGTTCTGGGTTACTTTTTATTTGATGAACCTCATGTACATGCCTGCATCAGTTACTTTTAAATTTCACAATGTCTATATCCCTCAGAAGTGGGGGTGGGATTGCCTTTGTAGCAAGGTCTTATAGTTTCATAGCATAGTAGGAGTAATTAGAAAAAGTTGACTTTGTAGCAAGGTCTTATAGCTTCATAGCATAATAGGAGTAATTAGAAAAAGTAATTCATGTACTCTTGATAGCCAGTCTCTGATCTGTACACAAACACATGTTTACTGACGTATCTGTACACATACATTTGTACAGACTAAAGTAACTCAAACCTGCCCTATTTTTAAAATCTAAGAATGCATGTTAAAATGCAGGTGTTAAGCACGCAGCTGGTATTGTGCATTTGTAAACTATTCAGTCACTACTCTGTCAATGATCGGAGCTCAGCTTGAAAGGGGATTCTCTGAAGTAATGTCTTCATTGCTGTATTGGCTTCTGGGGAAGTGGAAGAATTACGACCAGAAGGCAATTAACCTTGGGAGTAATTTAGGGGGTACCAAAATGACAGGTCTCAAGAATTCCTTCCTTAAGGCTTTTCTTGCTAGGCTGCCAGCCACTTAAGTAGCGAAGTCTGAGCTTTGAGAGCCAAATGGCAGAACTCCTCCTGATTTAGATGGTGTGCTGTCTCGTAGTTAAGACACTTCAAAACCACGGATAATCTGCAAGCTTTCAATGTGCATAAATCTGTACTCACATAGGTCCCGCTGGCACCAGACATCTCTCCTCCGTCTTTCCTGGAAGATAGACTTAATTTTGAAGTACTGGTAAAATATCTGTCATATTAATATATAGAAATCAATACAGTATAGCAATGCTAAGATGTTCCAGAAGTGATTATTCTGAAGTATATGTGGTTTGTAGTCCCACTGGCCAGGAAGTTTTGCCACTTAGCAAGGAGTTGTTTTTGTCTTTGTTATGCTAAACTATTTGAGTCATTTTGTAGTTCATATAAGGATCAGTTTTCTCTACAGTTTTCCTGTTGTGAGGCAACCTAGCTTGTGGGGTTGTTTTCAACATCTGTGAGCCTAACTGTGCTAAATTGCAGAGTGCTTGTTCACTTCTGAACATCAGTCATCTTGAAAAGAGTGTGAGTCAACTTCATCTGAGTGTACCTCTTGCTTTGGGGTGACCAGGGTGTGCCCTCAGCACTGTTTTTCTGTTGAGCCAATGACTATTTTAAGGTCAGTGTGATGCTTCTGAAAAGTCTCATCGTACAGGAAGTAGTTCAGAAATCTGACAATACATTTCTGAGATGAAAACTGAATTTACATAATCCTAGACTTCGTAGGTCTCAGAGTCTTGGTCTTGCTTAAATAAGCAGCACATCTCCCTATGCCTTTAAAAGGTGAAATTCTGCAGTTGTTCTATGCAGTTACTTTATACTTAGGCTTGTCAAACCATAACTACCTTAAATATTTGCACTTTGTTTCCTTACAGATGTGCACTGGTAACTACATATTTGTTCCTTATATGGTAACTCCACATAACAAGGTGTACTGCTGTGACAGCAGTTTTATGAAGGGACTAACAGAATTGATGCAGCCCAGCCTTGAGTCACTGCTTGGGCCTATATGCTTACCGCTAGTGGATCGATTTATTCAGCTCCTGAAGGTGGCACAGGCCAGTTCAAGGTGAGTTGTGTTTTTGTACCCCCGTTTAAAATTCATATTTTCCTGCTGGCAATATAAATGTCAGGCTCTTGCTTCAGGATGATGTAGTGTTTTGCCTTCTGTAGAGACAAATAGATAATTAATAATTTAGCTTCAACAGATCTCCCTGTTGACACTGCTCCATCAATAAATGTTTCGCATACACATTCTGGGAGAGCTGCAGAGCCTGAAAAACAAGTGCAAGGGACCTTTCCCAAATTTCTGACGTGAAGTTGTTCCTCTCCAGCCAGTATTTCCGGGAATCCATTCTGAATGACATCAGGAAGGCCCGTACTCTCTACACAGGCAAAGAGCTTGCAGCAGAGCTGGCAAGGATTCGACAGCGAGTGGATAATGTTGAAGTCTTGTCTGCTGACATTGTAATAAACTTGCTTCTGTCATATAGGGACATCCAGGTATGAATCCTGTCCTCCAAAATCATCTTAACCACAGTAAATTAAATTACTTAGTGAAATTTTTAGTGTATTTTGCACAGATTTGCTAGCAAACTAGGTGAACAGTGTACAGTAGTAAAAATCTTGTATAGTATCTTCACTGATGCTTTTTATTTTGTAGTTACACTGCTTATAGTGTGCTTTTACATAGCAGAAAGGTGTTGTTCATTTATAACAACAAGGTATACAATAAGGTATACAACAACTCTTCTTCATCTCAGCATTGCTATGTGATCAACAACCCTAAGGTGTCCTATTTAAAGGCTAAGGTAGCATTCTGCTATTGATACGTATATGTATTCTTTGTCACCATGCTTGTGACACTACTAATGAAAACATAACATGTCCATCTGTATTTCAGCTTCTGAAAAGATGCTGGTAGTTGCTTACTTTGTTATATATAATTTCAGCTGTTGCTCCTTAAACATTTTGAAGTGGTTTGTTTTTTATTATGGTTGTTTGTTTTTTAAATAGGTCAGCAAGTAAGCTCCTTTAAAAACTGTGGTGTTGAAAGATTATTTTGTTTAGGTATGTAAGAAATACCTACTTCAGAGTTTTGGGATGGCTCAATTCAGATGCAGTTAGCATTGTAATGTTTCTACTGTATGAACTCTGATATGTGTTCAGCCCCTGAATCTAATTTTAATAGTGGAACAGATGTTCTAAAATTTCCGCAGGTCCATGTTGAACCACTCAGTACAGGACTGTGTTTCCCTGCTAAATATTGTGCCTATTTACATTTCTGATGAGTGCTAGGCAATTTACAGTTTGAGACTAAGGAAACTGAAATCTGTAAAGCTTACAATGCGCTGAGAGTACTTTTTAGTGTGAAATAATGGGTCAAAGAGGAGTTCATATAGGCATACCTCGGTATAGCCACTTAAAATTTCATTTTTCCCTTCTTTTGGAAGGATTATGATTCCATTGTGAAACTGGTGGAAACTTTAGAAAAACTGCCTACTTTTGACTTGGCTTCCCACCACCACGTGAGACTCCATTATGCATTTGCGCTGAGCAGGTAAGAAACTACCCTTCTTTCTCCTGTTGAACAGTAAATTGGAACTCAAAGCTTTTTGCAGAGTTGGTAATTCTGGGTGAAGCTCCCTACTGGAGTCTTCATATGCAGCTATAAAGTTTTCACTGAAGCAACTCTGGGGAATCATCTTCATGATCAATCTAAGCTTTCCTTACCTTTTGAACTGTCAAATTCCATTTCTTTTTCTCTAGCATGAATGTTTGATCTGTCTTTCCATGAGTTAGCACCACTTTTTCATTTCAGTACCTAAGTCAGGGCAAATAAATACCTAACAGTATTTTACCTCTGCAGAAATACTGTAAATATGGCTGTATGAGTGGCAGTGCTGCAGCATTTGTGCTAACTTAGACACAGAATCATAGAATGTTTTGGGTTGGAAGGGTGCTTAAAGACCTTCTAGTTCTGACCCCCCTGCCACGGGCAGGGACAACTTCCACTAGACCAAGTTGCTCAAAGCCGCATCCAGCCTGGCCTTGAAACATTGATGGATAATCTCATTCAAGTCTTGAGTTTCAGTAGTCAAGAGACAGGAGAACTTTGATCATACGTACTTCATAAGATTGCATTATATTACAATAATGAACTAATTTGCATGTTCTCAGATAACATGCACAAAATGTGCCACATGGAGCAACATGCACCACTTCGTTGGGTTAAATGAGAGCCAAGCCTGCAGTTTTTCCTAGGATACTGGCAGTTAGGCAAGGCACTAAAAGGGGAGTTTTTCCATGGAAATTACAAAGGTTTTCTGCTCCCTTGCTGTTATCACAGTGAACATTTTGCTATTAACATTTAATGGAGTAGACCAGGTGCCAGCAGGCATTGAAATTCTCAAATGTAGAATATGTCTACAGATCTTTCTGCTTCTTACAGATTTGAATGTTGAAATTCAGATTCTGTGAGGAGGCTCAAAACAACATATCATGTCAAAATATGTCACAAGTAATTAGTTGAAAAAAAAAAAAACAACTGTTTTTGAAGCAAATGTGAAACCAAAACAAAAATAAACCCCAGCTATCTGGCATTGTTTCTCCTGAATAAAATGTCTCCATTCCTTCTTTTTCATTTATACCAGGTATCAGTATTGTGCCGCTTTTGTTTCTGTTTCGTCATAAATATGTGGAGTTTTGCAGGTTAAATAATCCAGTATGCATCTACCACTTCTGCATAACCTTTGCAAAGGTCACTAGTTGTACTTTGGAGTTTTAACAAGTTATTTAGACCTCAAGGTCATCATTTTCTAAAATAAAGTCACCTTTGAAAACAGTACTTGACTAGTTTGCTGGGGGATTAAAAAACTTGCAGAACTGCTGTATATTCTTATGCAGATCCTTCTATTCATTGGTTCTGCTGGGACTCCTTGCAGATTGAAAAGTCTGTTTTCATAGATGGGACTGTAAGATATAGCCTTTGGGGTATGTCTATATTTGTCTTCTTTGATGACAAGTATCTGTCGTACAAAAAGTCTACACAGTACCTCCAAAGGACTTAAAATCAGATTTTCCTCTCCCTCTTTTCTCCAGGTTGTACATGCAACTGGAATCCATGGCAGCTATGAAAATGTTCATGCTTTGGTATATGCCAAGAAGGAATTACTTGGCTAATTGTAGCTTTCTTGTATTGATAATATAGAGGATATTTCCCAAGCTAAGGCAGGTCTCAAATATTCTGCACGTCTGAATGTTTGCTGTGGAAGCAACTGTCCCTCATGCTTCTAATCCAGGTCACTAGTACAGAAGGATGGAGCAGCTCAATTAGTCAGGATTAGTCTGACCTAAATCAAGAAAATGTGTGACTGCACTGATGATGGAAGAGTAAGCAGAAGGAGAAGTAGGGAACTTTGTCTCTGGAGACCAGCAAACTCTGAATGGCTGAAATTACAAACCACTGTGCCTTACTGGTTTTGTTCTCATTATGTTCAGCTCGCTATTGGTTTGATCTGTATTAGTGATTGTCAGTATGAGATGTGGAAGAGTTATCTATCTCAAACTCCATTCTGAAAATTGCCCTTCTGTAATGAAAACCAGATAAAAAAAACATGAAGAAGCTACAGACTTACTCTTATTGCTTACTTGAGTGATCAATATGAGAAGACAGAAAGAAGCAAACCTTCAGCAGCTGGGCAAATGATTAGTTGTCAGGGGAACTAAAATAACACAGACCTGAAGAAGACTATCCCTTGCTCATTCAGGAGCAACTTCTCTCCGTGGAGCCTGGGATTTTAAGCACTTGTCCATCTCAGATGAGTACACCAGTCTTTTGTGCCAGACTAGACATATCTGGAGAGCCTGCTGCGGTTCTGTAGTCTGATGAGAGTTACCCTAATTTGTTAGAATTTGACTGGTCTGAAGGTTGGGAAGAGATGGCATTGGATTTCATTTATCATCAGGCTGAGTCAGAAGCAGAGGTTGCTCCAGCACGTAGACTTGCACAGAGTGCTTGTGTTTTTTTCTTCTGGTAAAGCAGTTTATGCTATCTGCCCAAACAAGTGCTTTTGCTCTGTTTTCATAATTATCTTTGTTATGTTGTTATTCATCCTCTGCTACCCATTCTGCTCGACCTAGATATTTTCTTCCATGTCACCCCCTTCTGAAGCAGAGTTCATGAGCTCAGAGATCATGAGCTCTAATTAGAGTACACATGCTCTGATCTCTGAGGTTTTACACTGACACTGCTTGTGCAGATGCATCAGAACTTTGATATGTCCTTGTAGAGGGGGAAGCAAAAGTTTGTTACTTAACCTCTGATCAAGTAGTGTCTGTTTTAAGATGGCTGTGGCTTTTGATGTGGCAGTTTTTCTTTCTGAAGTAGCCTTGTCTTGCAAGCTCCTTCAGTGCAAAGCTTGCAAGACAGATACAAGGTGACTTTTGTGTATTTCCTCCAGTTCACATTGTAGCCACTCAAATATTACAAGCAATTTCTCCAAAAGAATTTGATGCTCTCCCCAGACCCTCAAAGAATAGTTCTTGCTGAGGAAGGAGTCATTTGCTTGTTCAATACACAAATATGTAGAAAATTCTAAACTCTTGATACAGAATGATACACATACCCAAACTGTGTGTCACCAGGAAGTGTCTAATACTTGCAATTATGTGGTTTATTTGTCTGAAGTACTTTTGTTAATATTACCTTATTGGCTTCACTTCCTAACTCTCTCTTCCACTGCGGTTTGTGCTTTTGTGTGTGTTTTTTTTTTTTTTTTTTTTGTTATTGTTCTTGGTTTGTTGTGGTTTTATTATTTTATTTTTCACGTTCAAAATGTATATTAAAAAAAATCACAGACGCAAGTTGGAATCTTTTTTTTTTTTTTTTTACTTTATGACATGAATTACTATTAAAAAGTATTACATATAAAACCAAGGTTTGTATCTTTCTATTTTGTAGGAAAGTAACACATGATCTTTCTAAGAATTGCCCTTGAGGCCCTTGTTACTGTTGTCAGTGCTTTGCTCTAGCTGATGCTTCATGAGAGAGATAAAATATATTTAGGGGCTGGTATGAAGGTGTTCAGTGATACTAAGTCAAAATAAAAAAAGAAAGGAAGGGGGAAGTGAGTATATATTTGTTACAGTCCATTGTGTCTAGAAGCACATTTACATCGATAAAGTCATACATATATATTCAAGCAGAGTAATAAAAAAGTATTTCTTGTTAACTTTATTAGATTTTTAATCAATATTTTATTTTTCAATAGGCGAAATCTGCCTGGAGACAGACAGAAAGCTCTAGAAATTATGATTCCCCTGGTAGAACAGGAAGACCAAGTAGCTTCAGATATGTACTGCCTAGTTGGCCGAATTTACAAGGACATGTTTTTGGAATCTGGTTTCATTGATACTGAAAGCAGGGACAAAGGGACGTTCTGGTGAGTACTGTTTTACTAGTCTGTGTCCTTTTGTTAGCTTTGGGAAAATACTCCTTAAACAGGAATATACGTTAGCTGGTTTTTTTTTTTCATGCCATATATTTGTCATCCTTAAGGGATACACTGAATCTTCTAATATTCTTCACTTATGTTCTTCACTTACTTGTTAAGATATTTATGTTTTTAACAGATCTGGTTCCACAAAGTTCTTGAAGTGCCTCAGAGACTTGCAAGTTTGGGTCGTTCTCATCAGAGTGTATTTCTCTCCTTCCCAAATGTGAAGTCACCTGTTTACTGTATCATCTTATTTTTCTTAGGTGCCGAGTTTTAACTCTGCATTGATGCTTAGGAAGTACCATTCTGTCTTTTTATTTTTGCCTCCCATGCTCACAAGCACTATGACTGTTCCAAACTCATGCTGGCAAAAGTTTTTTTTATCACCTCATCATCACCATATAGTGTATGCATATTACAGTGAATTACAATGCCATCGATAGACAAAGAAGCACTTAATAGGCTAGATATATTCTTAATTTTAAAAGCAAGTGTTGTGGGTTTTATTGCCTTTGAAGTGCACTAAAACACTGTAATGTGAATAGGCTTAAAAAATGGAGGCAGGGGATGCCATCCTAGACTTCTGTGAGGATGAGCTGCTTTTCTCCATTATGATTTTAATGAAGATACAAACAATCTGTGTTTATATATCCTGCACTTCAGATCATAGTTCTGGTCTTCTGCTCACCAGCTGCCTGCTGCAGTAAATGCTTAGAATGGAAAGCTTTCTTCTCCCTTCATCATTTGTCACTTGTTTTCAATAAACCAGATTAGAACTGTCTTTGGTAAAAGATAAGATAAAACTGTTTACCATTTATGGCCTCAGAATATAAGTACAGTTTGTAATTGTTGGTCTTGCTTTAAAGTTTTGCAATGTTTACTGTTTTTTTTTTTTAAAGATGTTGAAATAACAGGAATGCAGCATATTGTTGTCATTCCCCCCCTTCGTAATTCTGCATTTTTTAAAAAAAATTATTCATTCTAAGGCAAGCCCATAACAAATTTTCAAGATCCTTTCTTTTAAAAAAAAGAAATTTTGCTAATGAACTAATATAACAAGGAAACTGTAATCCTGTATACAAACACTCAGCATTATCACAGGCTACATAGTATGAATAGGTATTAATTTTGTTACTGTACATCTTACTTTTTTCTCATTCATAGTGCCTTATGAGCAGATAAATTTCGAACCTAATTGAGTTGAGAACAATTATAGTAGTGATAGTTTCATGTAGCTGTTTTAATACACTTTCAATAGATGTATCTTAGAAATCATGATATTCATATATAGGGGAGTGAGGGGAAATGTTTTACAGTAAGGCACACCAGTTTGGGAAAGGACAGCAGGGTGGCAGCTCCTTCAATAGGGTAGGATGCTGACCCTCCAGCTCCTATGTCATCTCTTAAGTCTCTGGCAAGTAAGACATGATATAGACCACTCTGCCATAGTGCAAGGAGAATCTCTTGTTGATTCAAGCTGGAGTTTGGCTGAAAGCTGTGCTACATGGGCCAGTTGCTTTCGGTTTGTACTTTATGCTGGATATTGATTTGAATTCTAGTGTTAGTCATCCAGCAGGCTTAACATGGCTGAAAGGGTGACTCATAACTCATTGAAAGGTTTTGGCAAGGAGACCTACTCTAGTACTACAGGAAGCTGCAATGGGAGAAGGTGTGTATAGGAACAATACCTCTGTGATAGTGTCACTTTGTTGAGATGAAGGTTACTATCTCAGTCTTGAAGAAATGAGCATGTAGGAGAACTATATTGTATTGCATATAGTAAGGATTTGGGAGCGGAACGAAAGTGTTGCTTTTGCAACAACTGGTGATCATAGAATCATAGAATATTTAGGGTTGGAAAGGACCTTAAGATCATCTAGTTCCAACCCATCTGCCATCAGCAGGGACACCTCACACTAAACCATGTCACCCAAGAAAGACTATGTCCAACCCGGCCTTGAACACTGCCAGCAATGGAGCATTCACAACTTCCCTGGACAACCCATTCCAGTACCTCACCACCCTTACAGTAAAGAATTTCTTCCTCAGATCCAATCTAAACTTTCCCTGTTTAAG
>JASSUY010006647.1:0-33512 GCA_032466535.1 Forpus xanthops
GGGAGCCAGGAAGAAGCCGGGCGGAAGCAGAGACAGGGCACCTGACCCAAACTGACCAAAGAGGTATTCCATACCATTGCACATTGTTCCCAGGATGTGAAATGGAGAGCAGAGACCCGGAAGGGTGGGGGTTTGCTGCTTGGTCAGGTTGGGTATAGGTGGTGAGCGATTGTATTCTTTTCTTTTGTATTTCTCTTTGCATTATTACTATTGATGGTAGCAGTAGTGGTTTGTGTTATACCTTAGTTACTGAACTGTTCTTATTTCAACCTGTGGGAGTTGCATTCTTTCGATTCTCCTCCCCATCCCTCCGGCAGCGGGGGGGAAGTGAGTGAGTGAACTGGGTGAGTTATAGTGGCTTTAACCATGACAGTTCTTTTTGGCACCCAGTGTGGAGCTCGAGGGGTTGAGATAACAACAGGATTAATAGCCATTCGTCACAATGCTGATTTATTGGCTCTCAAAGTTGTTACTCTTGATTCTCTTTGAGTTCATGGTTTCAGCCTGTTACACCTTACAGCCGGTATTTATTATTTTAGCATTTTTTGGATATGGGTTTTGGGTTAAGGTTCTTGTTTCATTGTACTTTATTGGAATGGCTTGTAATACAGGAGGACTCTGGAAGCAGGGGCGGGACAGGCATGGCCGTGGACTTGTACCTGGCTGCCCAGCTGGTCTTCACCATCCGGGCCCTCATCCTTGCCTCCATCTTTGTGAGGCTGTGGGAAGTGAAATGGCCCAGGAGAGCTGTTCCTGGGACCAGGAGGACACAAAGGAGTTGACAGAGGAGATGAGCTTCGCTGCTGAGCCCAGCATGGTGGCCGCCGAGCAGCAGGAGGGGGCGGTGGAGAAACCGGGCCCCAAGGCCAAGCCCAGCCCCGTGGTGGCCAAGAGCATTCCCCGCGGAGCCCCAGGAGGATGCAGGAGACCGCGCAGCACTTCCCAACAAGGCAGAGGAGGAAGATCTGGACTCAGACAAAGAGCAGTTGGTAGTGAGAGAGCCGGCAAGCACAGCAGCTACAGCAGCCCTGGTAACAAGTACAGCAGCCTCAGTTGACAGTTCTGAAGGTTTTGAATGGCCTTCGGGTACCCTTGAGACCTGCCTATTGATTGTGATGGGGATCAGCATGTTGGCATGCATGCAGAATATGTTTTACCCAGGACCATTTCGTCTGGTCCCTAGAGTTAAGCAGAGGGGGGTGTGGGCCTTGTCTGGGGTTAGACTACAGTGTAGGATTACCAAGAAAAAATTTTTCCCAGAGGCTGGACAGTCGTGAGTGGCAGAGGGTGTGGGACAGCATGGGCAAGTATCTAGTCCATTGGGCCTCTCCTGTGTTTTGGAAGCATCAGAGATGAAAGGCAGCTGTATGGAGTCCCCAGTGACAAGCCGCAGAAACTGCTGAAGGAGAGGATGAATTATTTTGAGCAGGCCATGAGTGACTATTATTTTCCCTTGTATTTCTCTTGTCATTATTATTACTGGGGGTAGCAGTAGTAGTTTGTGTTATACCTTAGTTACTAAACTGTTCTTAACCTGTGGGAGTTGCATTCTTTTGATTCTCCTCCCCATCCCTCAGGAGCTGGGAGGAAGAAAGAGGGGGGAGTGAGTGAGCGAACTGGGTGAATTATAGCGGCTTAAACCACAACAAGCTCTTTGGCAGCATTGTCAATTAAAGTAGTTCATTTTACTGTTGTTCTCTGATACAGGCGACTGAGAAATTCAGGTCACTGGTTTCAGTATGAGCAGTAGATGACTGATAGGCTACTTGTGGGAATTGATAAAGGTTTTCAAAAAGCTTTGGGAAATCTTTCCACTGAAGCAGTATTTGTAGATGAAGTGGCTGAGGAGGCTTCTGCTTAGAACATGCCCTTGCTGACTGTTGTAGATTATTTAATTCCTTGCCATTCAAACCACAGCTGAAATGTCCTCTAAGGTGATACTGGCCAAATATTGTTATAGGGCTGGCAGAGTTTGATTCTGCCTTCATAGTTTTAGGGAAACAGATGTTTAAAGGTTATTGTGATTGTCCCCTTAAATGTGTAGTACTGTTCTATGTTATAATAGGTTTCTTTGATAATTTTTCTCTGAGTTAATAAAAAATACTTAAAATCCTTTTAGAGCAATGTGGAGCAATGTCCTATAGTTTTCAGAGTCCTGGAAAGAGTTTTTTATCTATAGTCTGGAGTTTTGGTATGGGAAGGGAGAAGAAATGACCACTAAGGTTATTTAATAAGATTCTTCACTTGCAGAGTTGGACACTGTGGTATAATAGAGATTTCCATCCTCCATTTCAATAGAGTATCTGCTAAAACAGTGCTTGGACCTTTGTTCTTCTTTTCCTTAACAGATGTTTACACTAGAGCAGAATGTTGTTAAACAGGATAATTCTGTTGCTTTGTTGCTCTTCCCCAGGCATGTTTTTTTCTTTTCTTTGTTACTTAATTTTTTGTTTGTCACATTTTTAACCTTAAAACAAGTGTCAAAATGAGATTTTTTTTTTTTCCTTCTCCTTTCTCTATTCTTTTAAACTTTGAAAGATAGACTAAAAGTAGTTCAGATCTGAAAGTGAAAACACTTACTGTGTCTTTTCACATGCTCCATAATAACTGGGGTTTGGTTTAGCTGTTTTAGATTTGTAATGCTCTGTTCCACTAAAGAGGGTAACTATGGATTGGCTTTTGCTAATCTTTTGGATTTATAATGTTTTTACACATTCGTTGCATGGCGTTAGAACCAAGGGATTTATAAATCACTTGTAGTTTCGAAAATAATTTAATGGCAGAGCTTGCTTTTTTCTCGGAAACTATTTGCATTTATAATGTGCATTAATAATTTGCAGTAGTAATTTACAGTTGTCAATATATTTAAAATTGTCTATAAATGTAATAAGCCATTCCTGTGACTTATGTCCTCGGCAGTATAATAATTCAGATGATAACTAGTAATAGTAGGTGGGTTGATTTTCTTTTTTTGTTTGGTTCTTGTTTCTTTAAGTTTAAGTTATAAGCCTTGAAAGGGAAAACAAAGGCCCACAGATTTTCTGTGAAGTACGTGTTGCATGTAGTCCTACAATAATTCAGATTAGAAGTGACCTCAGGCAGTCATCTAGCCTGGTGAAAATACAGTCAGTCAATTCTGACTAGCTTGCTGAGTTCTTGAGTCCACCCAGGTCTTGATAATCTTCAAGAATGGCTTTACTGCAGCCTCTTTGGGTAACTTCTTCCAAAGCTTGATTGTTCCCTTTTAATAAGGAACACATCAAAAGAAAAAGGGTTGGAAATGAAGACAAACACTTCAATGTTAACCCACTTGGAAGTTTTAGTTCTTGCTTCTGAAAATGTGTGATTTGGCTGAGAATGGTGGCATAGGTTCTGTATGTAATATTGTGATAAAATAAGTACATTCATACTGTCCTCCTTGTTTGTTTTAGAAGACTTAATGGAAAATATTTTGTGACCATAACTCCAGCTTCAGTTTTGCCCATGTTCTATCTCTAATTGAGCTTGATGGTCTCTTCAGAAGTCAGTAGCATTTTGAGGTTTTTCTCCCCAATGTCTCATTCTAATCACCCTTTATTTAGTCTTAATCACTATAGTTATATTGCTAGTTCTAGCCCTTGTTATATTCCAAAAGTTTTGTTTTCAGGGCAAACGGTAGCTGGATGTCATTTTGGAAGTGATTGTAGAATCATAGTATGATTAGGGTTGAAAAGGACCCTAAGGTCATCTAGTTCCCACCTCCCTGGCATGGGCAGGAACACGTCCCACTAGACCATGTCAGCCAAGCCTCTGTCCAACCTGGACTTGAACACTGCCATGGATGGAGCATTTACCACTTTGGGCAACCTCTGCCAGTGCCTCACCACCATCATAGTGAGGAACTTTTTATATCTAGTCTAAATCTCTCCTATTTCATTTTAAAGACATTTCCTCTTGTCCTATCACTACGTGCCCTTGTAAAAAGTCCCTCTCCAGATTTCTTGTAGGCCCCCTTTAGATAATGGAAGACTGTTCTAGGCTGAACAAACTCAACCCTCTCAGCCTGACTCTAAATTAAACTCAACTTGCAGAATTTGGCTTCTGCACGTAGATGCATTTAATTAAAAAAAAAACCCAAACAAACAAAAAAAAAAAACAAACTAATAAAAAAATCTGTTCTAAAACCCCAGATGAGGTTATGCCATATAAAAATATTCAACATCATCAGTCCCCTTTAAATACATGGCTTTTGAGAGTGCCCAGCAACCCAGGTGTATAGTTAAGCATATCACAGAACTGAAATCCTATTAAATTGTCTTGATCAGTCATATTAGGTGTTTAAAAAATAAACCAACCAAGCAAAACAAGGCATGGTATTCACTAAAGATGATTTTTTTGCCTGCTCACTGATTGCAGCAGAGCCTTGAGAAAGGATGCAGTGTTTGCACCCAGCATGTTCTTACTACTGAGTTCTTGTAAGTAGAGCAAGGAATTAGTCACCTCAGTTAATGCCACATGTAGAATTTTAAAACTATCAGTAGTTGCCAAAGCTTATCATTTGATAAAAACTTTGTAAAACAGTCTCCAAAGGATGATACCATAGAATCGTTGAATAGTTAGGGTTGGAAAGGACCTTAAGATCATCTAGTTCCAACCCCCCTGCCATGGGCAAGGACACCTCCTACTAAACCAAGTCACCCAAGGCTATGTCCAACCCGACCTTGAACACCGCCAGCGATGGAGCATTCACAACTTCCCTGGGCAACACATTCCAGTGCCTCACCACCCTTACTGTAAAGAATTTCTTCCTCACATCCAATCTAAACTTCCACTGTTTAAGTTTGAACCCATTACCCCTTGTCCTCTCACTACAGTTCCTCATGAAGAGTGCCTCCCCAGCATCCTTATAGGCCCCCTTGAGGTACTGGAAGGCTGCTCTGAGGTCTCCATGCAGCCTTCTCTTCTCCAGGCTGAACAACCCCAACTTTCTCAGCCTATCTTCATATGGGAGGTGCTCCAGTCCCCAGATCAATCTCATGGCCTCCTCTGGACTTGTTCCAACAGTTCATGTCGTTTCTATGTTGCGGATGCCAGAACTGCACACAGTACTCCAAGTGAGGTCATATACGTGCCTTCTTTCTCCTCCCTTTATTTTCCTCTCTTTAGAAGTGTGTTTTTTTTTCCATGTAATGCTGTTCTTGTCCTTTGATAGTTACAATACCGCTTTCCTTTTGTCTGGTTAAAAAGGAACCAGATTTGCACTGCAATGGGAGATGTCTGCTTTGTTCTGGGACGTGGAGAGACTACCAGTTAATAGGGGAGGGCCAGAAAATGGCATGATCAAAGAAGTGAAGGCAACCAAATCCAAACTGCAAAGGCTTTTGGGAAGTTTCCTTGTAGTGACTGAAATATGTTTTTTTACTAGTGGAAGACTTCCAACTCTTCCCAGTTGCAAGAATGCTTTGGGACCAGTGCTGGTGAAGGGATGAGGATGTGCATGATTTCAGAGTGTTCCTAATGGCCAGACTGGGGAAGAGAGCCTCTTGGTGCCAGGCAAGAGCTTAGCCAAGGCCAGCACCATATAACTCTGGAGGTGGCTTTGCACTACACAGCTCACTTCAGCACTTGGTTATCTAGCAGATACTGTTGTTTTATTCACTGAATCAGTAGATATCCTTAAATGTAACCTGAGTTTTTAAGTGAGCACAGTCTGATAGGAGACAAGGAATCGGATCAGTCAAGGAACAGTATTAACCCTTGTGTGAAACTAAATCCCTCTGAACTGAGGAACTTGAAAAACCTATGTTCAGAGCATTTGTAAAGTAGCTGAAAGCACTCTTGTCTCAGCTCTCATCTGCTTCAAATGGCTAAGCCTGAAGCAAATCCCATGTTTTATGAAACTTACACAGTTTTTATGAACCACAATGGCAGTCCTGTATGTTAGATCTTCAGCTCTTCTCTGTAAATTTTTGAAGCTAATATTCTACTGCAGTTCTTAGTTATCTTGTTGTTTCTGATTCTTCAGGTGCAATGTTAAATATTGTTCAAGATTCAGCACTGTTAGAAGCCATTGGCTGTCAGATGGAAACGGTAAGTGTTTTCTGTTTATGAAGTAACCAAAAGAATGCATTGCTTTATCTGTTATGTTCTCAGCATCTTGAGCTTTGATCACCAGTTTTTCTTCCTTGTACTGGGGAACATCCTCTGGTGTAGGAACTCTCCTCAGAAAAATCTGCTCATAGCTCAAAACTGACTTTAAATTTGCAGAATGGTGGGGAAAATAACCTCTTCAAAAGCCACAGTCGTACTAACAGTGGCATTAGCACTGCAAGTGGAGGCAGCACGGAGCCCACAACACCAGACAGTGAGAGACCAGCCCAAGCCCTTCTGAGAGATTATGGTAAGAAGAGCTCTTCTGGAAACACCCTGTCCTTACATGACAGGGTGATGGTTGTTATTTTTTCCTGTTCCTAGTTCTGGCTAATACATTAATGTGCATGGGTGGTATGAACCCACAGTGGAGAGACCCTTTGTTTACTGCCAGTTTGTGCTCCTATGTGCCCTTACAAGTGATTGGTTTTTAATCTTACTAAAGGACTTGGTTAACGTTTTAGAAATAAGAATGTGAAAGTTTATGAAAAAGGTGTTTGCAAACTGCTTTACTTAAGCTTATGTTTTCAAGACATCTAGTTTTCATGAACAGCAATGGGATGAATGTAGAGCAGGTATAAATAACATGTTTCAGTCATTTTGATACCATTCCAAATGCTTACCTGACTTTTGCAGCACCTTTTCTTATATTTAAAGAGCATTTGAAGGACTCCTATTTTTCTAGAGCAAATATGCGAAATGCTTGTGTTGTGTCATTTGTTATAACAAGAGAATCAGTTATTAACTTCAGTTTGCTATGTCTTGTACTGTGCATTTTTGAATCTTTGTAATAACATCCATGTTATAAATCTGTGTGGTAAGCTGGCCAAATGTTGAGATCCTGGAATTTCATTTGTTCCTTTCGTCTTCAGCAGTTTAACTGATGTTGACCAAGTAAATAAGAGAACAGATTGTCTTTATTATATTGTAACCTAGGCTGACAACTCTGTTCTTGCTAACCAAAACCAGTTTGGTTTTGGCTTTTTTTCCCCCTCTAGCTCTATAACTGAGAGGAGGGAGATTAGCAGGGAAGACTTTAGCGTATTCTAGGGATTCATATACACATGTTGGTGCTTTTCCTACAGGATTTGCTTGAAATGATTAAAGTACTAGTTTTCAGCACACCATTTAAATTGTGTGTTTAGTTCATATGGGCTTTCATTGACAAGTGCTTGTAAAAGTATCTATTTGTAAGGTGAAAAATATATCTGACTTATGAAGTCTTTAAACCATGATATAACTTGAAAGATGTGTCTGTAATACATTTATCTTATTGGATTTTATTAAATTTCCCATGTGCAAAGGTAAGGATATAAGAAAGTTATGAAAAGAATTAAATTGCTTCTGCTGGATGCTTCAAACGAGAAAATTGACAATAAGATGATTTATTTTTACTGTCTAACTGTAGCAGGCACTTGTTACTAGTGTAACACTGTACTTAGCACTTCAGTGTTACATCTGATGACTTAAATTCCAGGAAGGATGTACCTTAGCTGTCAGAGCTCTCATGTCTCTATAACTAGTCATATAGCAGATTTTGTTTATAAAACTAATTTGCCTACTTCAGTATACTGCTTTCTGTATAGTATTTATGTTCCTAATAGAAATGGGAACAACTGATGCCAAAACCAAAATTAAAGTCTAGAAATAATTGGATCTTTTTTTCTCCAGGACTGATTCTTACATTATCTGTGTTTATCAAACTAATACTGCTTTTGATAAACAGTAGGTACAGGAAGAATGGGTAGCTTCTGGCATAGATGGCTGAAGTTACACGCACTCCTAGTTCATTATTGTGGCCTAAATATACAAGTATTAATATTTAATACACATTACCAATGCCTAAATTTTTCTGAGACTGCAAGTCATCACTGCAATATAAATACTATAGCAAAACCTGAAGTGCAGCAGAGTGCTGGGATTATCAAAAATGTGGTTTTGAAGTAAAAATTGGGATAAGCTAGTCTGAATGTATAATGTCTGGTGGTGTATACGAGGGAGTTATCCTGTGTAAAAGAGATGGACCCAAATTCTAGATTCTGGGCTATGTATAATTCTGTGTGTATTGTGGCTGCTTTAGCTTGTACCTGTGCTTTGCTTTTTGTCACTAATGCTTAGTTATTTTCCCTCCCTGTGGTACGTGGTATTGGGTTTATATCCTAGCTCTTAATACAGATACAGCTGCTGGACTACTGATACGCAGTATTCACCTGGTAACTCAAAGACTCAACTCCCAGTGGAGGCAGGACATGAGTATCTCGCTGGCTGCACTGGAGCTTCTGTCTGGGCTGGCAAAGGTGAGAGATGAAGCCTTATGTACTCTGACCTCTTCTCAAAGGGTGATCATAGCCCTGTTCAGGTGGAAGTTATGCCACCAAAGTCTGTGTCTGAGTTAGTCAGCAAGTGTTCTGTTTGGACACAAGAAAAACAGTACTCCTTTTGTACTTCATATTCTCCTCATGTGAATGCTTGTGGCTCAAATGATGTATGCCCTATAAATGACTGCTGCCTTGAAAGGAAGCTCAGGGTGGTCTGTTCAGGTACACATGCCAGGGTATTAAGCAACTTAATTACCCTTTTGGTAAGTGTGGTACCTATTTATCCCCTTCCTTCTCATCTTGGAGATAGTTTTCTAAGCTTAGAAAATAATAGTGTGTTTCTAATAGGAAGGTGTCACCTTCAAGAGCTTTATCTGCACAGAGTGCTTTTAAAAACTGCTTCTGTTCCAAAGTTGTCTTCTGGAAGAATCCTCATCTTCGCCTTGCTTTACACAGGTGAAAGTGGCAGTGGATTCCTCTGATCGGAAGAGAGCCATCAGTTCAGTGTGCAGCTACATCGTGTACCAGTGCAGCCGCCCGGCCCCGCTCCACTCCCGCGACCTTCACTCCATGATTGTCGCGGCTTTCCAGTGCCTCTGCGTCTGGCTCACCGAGCACCCGGACATGCTGGATGAGAAGGTACAAACCTCTGGTGTGCCCATCTCCAACACTCCCCATTGTAATGCCTCTCTGGTCTTGATACTTTTATGTGAATTTCTTTGTTTTCAGAAGTACAGTAGGAATTTCAAAAGTAGTTTCTGCGCAACACAGTTTTCAATTTTGCTTTCTGTTCTTTAGTCACCAGGAATGTTTTTGGCTTTAAAATGACCTTTTCTATTTCGAAGAATGGCCTGATCTTTCTTCTTGCTTTTTTAAGCTGGAAAAAGAGAGCAGAAGAAACCTGAAAAAAAAAAAAAAAAAAAAAAAAAAAAAACAGAAACTGAAAAGAGAAATAAGAGAACTAATGGTGTACATATAGAGTAGCTACCTGCTGCAGATAACCTTCACTAAAAGCCATGCCTCCTCCCATTTCTGAGCTTTTACCCAACTAAAACATCTTCTACACTTACTGGAATTCCTTTGATACTTCTAGTTTGATAATCATAGTGTGTTTCACCAAAACACAGTTTTGTAGAAACTGAGCAAGGCATAGCTCAATCCAAGATGGAATTTCCTTGCGAAGCTTGAAAAGAGCGGGAAGAGAAAGTTGTGTATCTCCAACAGCCTTCAGTCCTGCTGTGGAAAAAAGAAATAGTATAGTTTGAAAGTAATTTCCTTGTTGGTTTCCTTGCAGCGACAGCTCAGTTATCTTGCTAGATTTTTACATATCGTTTATATCGGTATGTATTATCAATACAGTTTTATATATATACTTTGTATGTCCTTATTTTGTTTATGTATTCTATAGCATGTATAAAATATGTATATTTTTAAAAATGAGAATTGAAAACCCATGAACAGGACAACAAATAAATATGCTTTCTGTCAGCATTTTGGGATGCTGGCATTGCAGTAGGTGACTAGGACAGGATGTAGCACAGCATGAGGTTATTCAGTTGCATAAAGCTTTATTTCCTTTCGTTTGGTTATTTATTCTAATTATCATGGCATATTGACATAGTGTTACATACTGTGTGTGTATATTCTGGACACTTAGTAGTGCATTCCTGAGTCATGATAGTCAGATTTCATTGCATCAGCAAGTAATAGGATTGCAATTTTCCCAGTGCCTCACCTCATATTTGCTTTGAATTTCACCTGCTATTTTACTGGCCAACACTGTAATTCTTCATGGCCAGTCTTTGCATCTCAGTGCTGGTTAATTCTGCTATGTCAGAGAACTTCCTCTTCACCCCTTTTTCTACATCAGTACTGAATACAAGGAAGGATACAGGGCAAGGCACAGAACCCTGCCTGGTCTCTGGTGGTAAAGCCTGGCCACTTCCATGTGCTCAGCTTTTAGGTAGTTACTGATTCATGAGGGCACTTTCCTTGTTGTTCTGTAGCTCAAGCCATGAGATTTGAACCTTTGCTGTAGCCATCCAAATAGTTTCAGCAAATGGCTTTGTGTGATGAGCAACACTTGAGTCATACCTTCAGTTCTGCTGAGTGCTGGCATCTCTTGCAATAGATCTGTTGAAGGTTTGCTGTGTCCATTTACAATATTGTTACTGTTCTGCTGAATTAGATCCCATGATACATCTTATGAAAGCTGTTGACAGTTGAAAGATTTGGAAAAGGATTTAGTGACATTTTCCAGATGAGTTCATTCTTGATGTGCTTAGAACTTAATTAGAAGTTCTGCGGAGTCTTAGCAATGTATCTACTATCTCCAGTATGTTTCCATTTTTCAATTGCACTCCTAATAGTCCTCTTGGCAATTTTGTACATTTGTAATGGAATATGTTTGTGTATATATTCATTCAGAGCACTTTATACCATTAGAATACAAACATAAGTAGATATCTTTACACAGAGAAAGTACTGTTACAGCAAATGTGATCTTATTCCAACACTGTCTGTTAGTATAATCTTCTGCTTTTATTTGCTCATATTCCCAGCAGTGCTTTATTTTAATAGATGGTATGTCACTGTTTCACTGAGTTCTTGGAGACATCTAGGAGAGTGCTTCTGCTTTAAGGTGGTTCCTCTTGTGTTTTAGGATTGTTTAAAAGAGGTACTTGAGATTGTGGAGCTGGGCATTTCGGGAAGTAAATCCAAAAACAGTGAACAAGAAGTCAAGTACAAAGGAGATAAAGAGCCAAATCCCGCATCCATGAGAGTGAAGGATGCTGCTGAAGCTACACTAACGTGGTATGTAATATGTCAGAGCATGTTTACTGTTTAGTGTTGCCTTGTCCTAAGTGTTTTAACCAGGAGTCCCCAGCTGGTGAGATCTCTGATATAGCAAGAGCATTTGAGCAGTGAGCTAGAAGCTCCCTCTGTTTTGCTCTTTGGCCAGGGTTGTTCTGTGCTCTGCCTTAGCTGGCTTCCTCTTCACAGGTGTTCAGATATCCCTGTGATTGCTGTATTCCTCTCCTGCCTGTTCTCTTTCTTGGGGAAAACCCACTCCTTCCTGCATCCCATGGTGTTTTGTTCTCCACCAGTTCTCTCTGCAGACAGCATTTCTCTCACTCTCCCACTTGATCTAATAATCCTGCCTTTTCATTTCCCCTTTCCCTTCTCCGCTTGTGAAATACCATCCCCACACTGACTGTGGAAGTGTTAGACACCGTCCCATGTGTGACACAGCAGGGAATAGCCCATACAGCAGATGTAAGCTGGTGCAGGAAGGGTTATCAGTCTGCCCACTGCACTGGGCTTGCTTAATATATTTGAGAGGTTCTGTTGGAAATGCAGTAATAGATAATGTGTGGGCTGGGGAGGGGAAGCACAGAGAGGAAAGTTGGGATTTGCTCCAGAGAAGTTGAAAAGCACTGTTTTACTGGATGAATAGCATGATGGTAGACAGGACAGATTGAGGACGGGTAGGATAAATATGTTTTGCAAAAGGCAATAGCTGCTTGCTTTCTTGCTCTGCTTTGCAATGATGAAATGATGATAAACTTTGCTCATGAAAATTACACAGTTCTTTTACTCAGGTGAAAAGAAGCATCCATCAGAACTTGTGGACAAACTTTTGTTGTTGCCTAAAAGCACCTCTCTTCATTTGGAGAGGTGAAACTATCTGTTCTCAGTGCCAAGTGGAAAAGTGTGAGGGGAGGACTTCAGTAAACTTACCTCTGGTCTGGATGGTAGTGTTAAGAGTAAAGTCCTGAGATAAATCCCAGGATCTCCATTCTGACACTGGACAACTCTCATTATTGGTTCCTGCCATAGAAATTTTCAGTTTCTAATAGTATTTCTTCTATGTTTTCATGTATGTTTTTCTGAAGCTACAAGGGCTGTTTCAAAACAAGCTGATGGGAGAGGACAGGTTTATCCTGGCAGTGTAACTGCTGTATCAAGACATAAATAAAGAGTATGAGTGAAGGCCTATGCTTGGTGGAACTGTTCATCTTCTTAATCTGTCATAACTCTTTCTTCTCACTTGCAGTATTATGCAGTTACTTGGAGCATTTCCTTCTCCCAGTGGCCCTGCTTCTCCTTGCAGCCTGGTGAATGAAACCACATTAATTAAATACTCTCGTCTACCCACCATAAACAAGCATAGCTTCCGATACTTCGTTCTGGATAACAGTGTCATCCTGGCGATGTTGGAGCAGCCTCTAGGAAATGAACAGAGTAAGTTAGTACTTCCCATTTCCTCCTTCCTCTGGTTAAAATTGTACAGAGCTGCGAAACAAAGGCAGTTCATCAAGTGTCATTCTTGCATTTCAGGGACTTAACCTGTTTTGTGGGTGTATGATTGAGCAGTGTTGTTCTGGGATGGAAGTGGTGGGAATAACTTTAATGTCACCAATAGTCAAACATGTACAAACCCATCCAAATAATTCATGCAGTTGTCTGTGCCTTTCACCCAGTGAGATCAGATATTTGCAGCTTACTGACATCTAAATTATTGCTGGTGGTCTAAAACAATAGCATTACAGTTTGAAACCATCCTTGTTCATGAAAGAGTGAAAATATAAAAGATATAGGAGGCTTGACAGGGAGAAGTGCTCAACAAATGGTTGATATGACATCTTTATGTTGCATGGGTGCTTTTGCTTGCTTTAGGTCTCCTGTTAACAAATATTTCTGTGGGTGCTTTCAGCTCAAATTGTTCTAGTTGCTTCAGAGCTGTTACACCTTTCCCATATACCATTCTGTTGCATCAATGACACCTTACTGTAAAGGAGATCTGTCACAGGGTATTGGCTATCACATATGAACCTAACTCGTTTCAGCTTCATGTGCTTTGACCAAACAAGAATTTATATTAAAATCTGGTATTAAACTACATGATGCTTTGAACTGAATAACTGATCCCCCTGTAAGTCTTCATGTGTCGTGGCAGTACCTAACAGAATAGATGGAAACTCTCTCGTATGCGACCTCAGTTTAAGTACAAGGTATGTTAGATCTGCTGCTCTGCCACAGATACCTTTTCCTTATTTAGGGACAGGATGGAGTCTTGAAAACAGATCGTACTGAACTTCATGAACTGGCCAAGTTACTTTGAGTTGCGGTCCAGAGTGCTCCAGCCTTACTGCAAACCACTAAATAGATCTTGCAGAAAGTGCTGGTGCTTGGGAGCTGTTGCTGCACATCCACCCACAGTTTGTGTTTGAGCAAGTATGTTCCTGACCAGAATGGATTAGAGCATACTCAAAGCTGAGCAATTCTCACTCTCCCCTGCTAAATTCATTACTGAGAAACCCTGTAAAGGTATTAGAATCTCTGATGAAATTATCTTTTCTTGCTGTGCATAACTTGCTTACAAATCCCCTTTGAATGACAAGATTAAATGCAGTATTGCACAAGTGGGACCCGTCACCTTTAGGGAAGGCCACAGAAGTGAATGACTGTGGGAAGCTGGTTTGGTTTGTTTCTATGTATGTTTATGTGGTTATGCTGCATGCTGCACTTCCCATGAAATACTGGGGAAGGAATATGTATCTGCTAGTTACCTGATGGTGTCAATTTGTGGCTTATGTGCACAAAAGTTACATCATTTTAAAAGGAAGAGATATGATGATCCCTCTTCTAAAGTGGTGATATCAGTAACCTTTTAAGTCTTGAGGGAAGACTGAAATGCCTGCAGTGTCAAAACCATCACTGTGCAAGTTGAAAGGCAGTACTTCAGGGATCTGCAGTCGAGCCTCCTGCTCTAAACAAGGTTAATACTGAATTCAGACCAGGGCAGAACGACTTGACATTGTCCAAGTAGGTCTTGAAAACCTGCGAGGACAACTGCTTCTTGTTTTCCCTGTTCCTTGTGAAAAATTTTCCATGATGTGAAATCAGAATCTTCCCATGTCTTAGTTTGAACATTATCTCTTGTCCTTATACTGTGCTTATTGCTGCTATTTCATAGAATCAGAGACTGATTTGAGTTGGAAGGGACCTTAGCGCTCATCCAGTCTCCAACACCACGCCATGGCAGAAACACCTTCCACTAGAGCAGGTTGCTCCAAGCCCCTTCCAACTTGGTCTTGAGCACAGCCATGGATGAGGCAGCCTCAGCTTCTCTGGGCACCCTGTGCCAGTGCCTCAGCACCCTCACAGGGAACGGCTTCTGCCTAAGATCTAATCTAAATCTGCCCTCCTTGAATTTGGATCCTACAGGCCCTTGTGAAAATTACTGTATTTCTGTGAGATCTTTATGGAAGGCCATGAAAGTATCATGGAAACCATGTTTCCTTCTGGTCATTTTTCTTACCTAAACTTGCAGTGGCTGGGCAATCTTTTTTCATTCCTGGGGATAATTTGGACAGAAAAAGTGATCTTCATGGGTTTGGATAAAAGTCAATGATGAGCGTGAGCTGGTAACTACTGAACAGATCAGAGTAGACAAGAACTTCCCTGCTGCAGAGGGGAAGATCACTTTCTCCTCACCAGGAATTGTCATCAGGGTCATGGAGGAGTTACCTTGAAAACAAAGCCTCTGTCATCATGCTTTCATTTTCTTTCTGGTTAAATTACTGCACAGTGAACTGTTTGCAATTTATGATGATGTGTTATTCTTAACCCATATGCTTTGCAGATGACTCTTTCCCCTCTGTCACGGTTTTGATCCGTGGGACATCTGGAAGATTTGCATGGGCCCAGCAACTCTGTCTCTTACCAAGAGGAGCTAAAGCAAATCAAAAGGTCTCTATCAAAGCCGTAAAGAAATCTTTAACTTAGAGATGTTCAGCAGAAATTCCACTAATGTGAGACAGCCCCACAGAGCTGGTGATTATACATTAAGGCTGAGCCATGGGGCCTTTAGCTGTAGGTAATGTGACACATCTCTGGTGACTCTTTACGACTTGTGATTAATATTAAATACAGGCTGTGAAAGTGCTGTTGCCTCTAGACGTGTTTAAGGGGAGGGGGCATTCTCCTTGTTTTATCTGAGCATCTTCTGAGGTGATGGGGCAATGGACAGTGTATTTAATGTGTAAGCATGAGCATTGATGCTGATTTTAGGAGTCAAGTCAAGCCCTTACAGCAGAGGAAGCGAAGTTAGGAGATGTAGGATGAGATGCTGCATTTCTGCCTGTTTGTGAACTGCTCCAAATCTTCAAGCTCTTCACATGCCTCTCAGTAAAATAAAGGAAATAATAATGTAGCTGAACTCAGGGCCCATCAGTCTCAGCTGTCATGTAGCTGAATCTGGTCTTTTGAGAGAAGCCTTCAGGAAGACTCTTTGCATGATGCCTTTGGAGCTGTGCTGTCAGTGAAGCTGAGCCATTTCACCAGATAGTGTCAGTCCAAGTGTGTGACCTCCCACGCTACAGGAGAAGTCATGTCCTGGCCTCCTTACCAATTCTAAGGGAACTTTTCTAACCTGAAGTGATAATAAACTTTTAATGTTAACAGTTTTGCCCTTTAGAAGTGTAACTGATAATAAATAAATTCATAAAAGCAGTACACAAGATGTAATTAAAGGTCTCATTTGCCTGGATCTTGTGCACCTAGGCCTTTTGTCGTTAACTCCAAGTTTTGAACTGCACACTAACAGTTTGGAACATAACATAGGAGCAATGTCAGAATTACATTATGATATGTTATGCAAGCCCTTTTGATATTCTGGCAGTGCATCTGTCTCCTGACTCACAGCATTGCTGCTGTTCTCTTCCAGGACTTCTCAGTTTGACTTGCTGTGATCATCGTAGTCAGCAGGGTTTAAGTGGAGGCTTCTCAAACAGTTGGTAGATTTCACTCAATACAGTTAACAATTAGCTGAAAATAAGATGTTACCATGTAAACTTGCCATTTTATTTGGGATTTGCAGCTGCTCAGGGGTTAGGTGTTAAGCAGGGTTCATAGATTCTAGGAGTGCAGCCCCCAAAATAGGCAGAGCTGTGTCTCTTTGAAAATTGACAGCCATGTCTTTAATACAAGTCTATTAAAGTACTCAATGTTTTTTAATGATACCTCTCACTAATGCATTTGTGTATTTCTGGTGGTGAGGTGGGAGGGAATGTTTTCCATCTATTGCAGTGAAGTATTGTCTGGTGTTACGATGTCTTCAATGAAAAAAACTCTCCTTTTTTGTCAGACTTTTGTACCAGAGCCTCGACCAGCTCCTAAAAATGATGTTGGGTTGAAGTACAGTGTAAAGCACCGCCCTTTTCCTGAAGAAGTGGACAAGATCCCATTTGTGAAAGCTGACTTGAGCATTCCTGATTTACATGAAATTGTGAATGAGGAAGTAAGGCATTCTTAGTCTCTAATTTTGTACATGGGTTGTTTTTTTTTTGTCCATGAATCATACACTAATGTCTTCCTGTAAATAGTTTTACTCTTTAGCTTGACTAATTTAATATTAATGGAATAATAATCTCTGCAAACTAATGAAATCTGTGCACTTTTCCAGGCAGATGACAGTGCCTTGGATGTGGTTTTGGGAGGCACTGCACAACATGTTTTACCACTGATCTTAATATCCTGGTTGTGCTGGGAGGCAAGGATTTGGATTTTGTTGCCTCTTCTGGGGAAATGGAAAGGCCTTTTTTGAGATCCTGGGAGGAAAGGGAGTGTGTGTCTCAAAAGTAAAGCTTTACAGTGCCAAATGTGTTTTAGTTTCTGTTCACTTAAGAGGGAGAAGCTGCAGCTGATATTGGGCATATAAATTTGCAGCAGTGGTCCTATGCAAAGAGGGTGTTCAGATACTCACTTTGTAACATGACAAGGTCTTGTTGATAGAGCTGTAGTAAACATCCTGGTAGTAGAGTTGCAGCTGCTGCTTACCAGTTCCTTACAGCTTTCCTGAGTGATGGAGCTGTTGTTGTAGTGCATCTTAGTGATCTTGGTGGAATCGGCATTTCACACAATGTTTTCCAGCTCGAAGAGCGACATGAGAAGCTGAGGAATGGAATGGCCCAGCAGATCATTTTTGAGACTTCCATAGATCAGAAGAGTGAAGAGGAGTGGCGGAAGAAGAGCTTTCCTGATCCCATCACGGAGTGTAAGCCACCCCCACCGGCACAGGAGTTCCAGACAGCACGCCTCTTCCTCTCTCACTTTGGGTTTCTCTCACTAGAGGCATTGAAGGTGACCTGATATTTCTTAGTGTTGTGCAAATGCCCTCAGTACAAAGCAATCCCATTCCTGTGCTTGTGCTTTAAATCATTCTGTAAGGCTGAGTAAGGTTTTGGGTTGGTACTTTAAGAGTTTCTGAAATATGACTGCCTTAAAAGTTCTGCTCCAGAGATGACTGTGCTGGAATGGTTTAATCGTACATAAACGCTTGGAAGTACATATACGTTGTAGAGCCTTCTTTTAAACTTAAAATAACAGTTTGTAGAGAAGATCTGTATGCTTAATTTGAAATTCTGCCTATTATCATTCTCCCTTTTATTTGTTGCATTTTCTTCCAGAAAACCATCAACAAAAGCAGGCAATGGAGCTTTTGCAAAAATTATGTCTAAAAGTGTTTAGTATTTTACAGATTTTTGGTATATAAGTTAATATGTAACTACAAATGTGACTGATACTAGTTACGATATTTTGGAAGTATCTGCTGCTTCTGTTGTGGTAGCTAGCTCTCCTTTTGAACAAAATGTTATGTCTGTTTCAATGGCAAAATACCAGTTTTATCTAATGAGAAGAATAGAATGCAACAAATTGTCAAATTATAGTGTTGCAGTAACAGGATTATAATATGTTAGAAGTTTGTGTATGGTTTTGCTCTTAGAAAAGGGAAGTTGTCTTTTTATATTTTAATCTATTCATATAGAAACCATGAAGAACTTTCCAGTTAGGAAAAATGGGGTTTAAAGCTGTTGAACTCTGTCTGTTGAATAGGAACCTGCTAACAGTCGTCTACCTCCTCACCTGATTGCACTTGACTCAGCTCTTCCTGGGTTTTTTGATGACCTTGGCTACTTGGATTTGCTGCCATGTCGTCCTTTTGATACCGTTTTCATTTTCTATATGAAGGCAGGCCAGAAAACGAGCCAGGAGGTAAGTGAAGGCATAGAGTGCCGACTGGCCTCTGTTGTCTTGTTTCTAGTATTTCTCAAGTTCTGCTAATGACTAGAGGGGTGTATCAGACCGAGGGGTTTGGGCACTGTGTTTAGTTACAGTGTGAGCTATAACAAGTCACTGTGTACTCCTTTCATCTATAGGTGGAGGTATGTTACCCACATCTAGGGTTGTGATAGCATCTTTATGTATAGCTTTAATTATATAAAAACACATATTTAATATAGTGGTTTTATCTGTTCTATTCTTATTTTCATTATTTGCAGAATTCAAAGTATCATATCAGAAATGCATTTCAGATTGGCTCAGCTTGCAGGGCAGGTTGCAGTTTGTTCTCAGCAGTGTGCAGTGTCCTGGTAGTTCAGTTTGATTCTAATGTTAAACACTTGTTAAAGGAATTAAAAGCTTCTGCAAGTATGAAAGTACAGCTGCTTTGCAAGTCTTCACGTTAGACTATTTATAATCCAATCAGGTTAATCAGGTTGATTTGTGCAAACCTAAATGGTTGCTTCTTTAGACTGTGACCTAGAAACTCCCTAAGACAGCTTATGGGCTCATCAGAAAAGGCTGTTTCTGTAGTACCTTCTTCTCATTCCATTCATATTTCTCATAGCAAAGAGTAGAAGCAAAGCTTCCATAATAAATTATTGTGCCATCTCATGCATCTCTGAATGCAAAGTTGACAGAACATTGTAGCATCTTCTACTTTTGTGTGGAATACACTAGTTCTTGCAACAGGGATCGTGCTGTTTGTGAGTTTTCAAGTTGAAGTTCAGAGTCACCAACACACAGTCTTTCCACCTCCAAAGTCAGCTACCAAACAAGGTATATAAGTTTTGCCTTCCAGCTGAAATGTGCTCTTGCTGAGCTAGCAGAATGCTCTTTTCCCATCTGATGCTTATATTCTATTACGGATTTAGACAGATGTGATTACTTAGTCATGCAGAACATGCCAGCCTTTGGAAACCCAATTAGCATGGGGTTTGCCATGTAAATTTAATAAAATCTTGTGTTTGGGAGATTCTGGATGTATTTAGACACAGTATGAAGATGCCACTCCTGCTTCAAGATCCCTGGACATCTTCCTGTGATTTAGAAGCCTTTCAGGTTGTGCAAGGTCGCAGTGGCAGTCGAGTTAAAGTACTTGTCTCTATGGATCAGAGTTGAGTGAAATACTGATACTGTTCCTATCCTTGAAAAGACCTGTGGTTTATTTCTGTCTTGCATTGTTTTCGATGTTAACAATCAGGGGAGGAGGAGATTGAAGCCAAGTTGTGACATGGTTTGTGCTTCTAGCAGGGCTGGCTGCCTCGTCCTACTCATTTCTCTCACTCTGTAAGTTCACCCCGCTTCAGCTCAGGACTTCTTTCTGTTCTGAGGTGACCTGTTGTCCTTTCACAAGGACTGCCGTCAGCTGTGTTTTATCTGATGCTGCAATGCTCAGAATAGTGGCATCTAGCCTGCTCTATTGCATTAGCTGCAAATATTTTTCTGTGGTGGCAGGTTTTTACACTGAGAAGGTTCTCATGGCATTTATTAATGCAGGGTAATGAAGCTACCTGCACGCTTTTTACATCATTTTACTTCGCACCATTAAATGTCCTTTGAAAATCCCCCTTTGTCCTTGCTTTACTGTAAATTCTTTTTTTGAATGGACTTAGAAATAAAACCGTACAGTTGTATAAAGCCTGAGCTTGCGTATTTTCTGAAGTAGTCTTCTAAACTGCATTTAGCTATGCTTCAGAGCAAACTGAGATGCAGCTTCAGTGAGCTTAGTGATGAGAATAATTGTAATATTGCAATGCAGTATGTATAGCCACTGCTGAATACTGTAAGAGGCACTGGGGTGGGGTGCCAGGACTGTGAGGATGGACAAACCAAAATCAGAGATGCTTCTACCACAGAATAGATTCTCACATAGCCCAGAGAGGATGGATGCATTGCATAGCATTGTCTGTTCTGCAGATTGCAGTGGTTCTGGTAGACCAAATCACAAATCGTCCATGTCTCCCTGTGTGCAGTTGGTGAAGGTCTCTGCTTAGTCTCAGTGGATGAAAATTACCTTTGGATGTGGAAACATCACAGATCTTTTTAAGAAGTAGGATTAAGGTTTAAAGTGAACAGCAGAGAGCAGTGGCATTTGATTAAAACGCTTGCTTGATCCTGCTGAAAATTGTTTTGCAAAATCACTTTTGTAACTTAGTGTGTTGTGAAGCCCACAGTCTGAATTGCTGGATATCACGTGCAGGTGAGTAGTGATAAAATACCTTTCTCCTCAAATTTCCCTTCAGTTTAGTAGTGAAAATGGACCAGAAAATTCTCATGTTACATTTTGTGCTAATTCAGATTCTGTGCTGAACAGTTTTGTGCCTTATCCCTAATAAGTGGATAAATCTCCAAATTGCAATTTCTAGCAGTTTACCATTTTACAAGCTTTGACAGTGATGGCAGAGAGACAAGCTGATAGAGTAGGACATTGCCAAGCAGAATGGGGAGGATGCTGGGCAGCAGGAGTACCAGGCTTGCTGAAGAGCTGTTTTTCAGCAAAACCATGTTGGTGACATTAAATCTTAATTTAAAAAGCAGGGGGAGAAGGGAGCTGCTTCCTGGAGTCTCCTGTATTTACCACTGTGCTGTTGGTTGTTTCAGATCCTGAAGAACATGGAGTCTTCCAGAATTGTTCAGCCACATTTCCTGGAGTTCTTACTGTCTCTTGGCTGGTCTGTTGATGTGGGGAAGCACCCTGGGTGGACTGGCCATGTCTCAACAAGCTGGTCAATCAATAGCTGCAGTGATGAAGAGGGACCTGAACAAGGTAAGATGCAGTAAATGGTTAAATTAGGAAGTTTAGGCTCCTTTAGAAGACAATTAATTTAGGTGTCCAGGAGCAAGAAATTCTATCTAAGCACTTGCATATTTTTATTAGAGAAATGCCAATGAAAGGAGTGTGTAAATATTTGATTAAACTTCGAGTCAAAGTGAGCAAAACTAATGTCTGCCCGTTACTGGGAAGAAGTAGCCTCAGCCAGAAATATCTCTGTGCTATGCTTTTAGCTGACTTAATGAGTCTTTAATATGTTGCCCAGTATTCGGGTGAAATCAGATACAGATTGTGCTGCATATTGGCAAGTAGACTTGAAATGTTGTGTGACTTTTAGTGTTCTGTAAGTAGATTAAAATAAGGTGTAGTAATAAGTTAGCCTTGTAATCATGCTTGCTAGAGACTAATGAAAACAAGCTGCTGTTTGTAGGTCGCAGTACTTGGAGCCCACACACAGCTCTTCTGTCCTGCTTAATTTGCTCTGCTTTTTTCCACTAGAGCAGCTCCTCCTCTGGGCTTGTCATGTACTACCTCTCCCCATTCTGTCAACCAAAATGATCCTCAGGGTGGTGAATTGCTATCCCAGGGTGGAGGTTGAGTTTGCTTCTGCCTTGAACAGCTGAATTGGATCACCTGAGATTGACAATGCCTGGATTGGTTTCAGTGTGGCTCATGGTCACTACTCCAAAGGGCCAGACCCTTTGCTTGGTGATCTTCAGAGCCTCAGCCTTCTGCTGTGGGCCACCCGAAGGCTTTGAGCAGGCTGATCCAGCTCATCCAGTGTCTTTGATCTGTCATTCCCATCAGTTACAACACCTCCTGCATTTGCTTAAGCAACTTTCTTTCCCTTCTTTGTGACTTAGAAATGCTCTTCACTTGTAATTGAGCAACTAAAGGCTTCTCTATTCATTTGTAAAATAAAACTACAAAGACTGAAGGCTTGAAATGTAGGGGGGGACGTTGAGAGGCATGGCTTTCCCTGAACAAGTCAGGGGAGGTTACAAAATGGCCAGGTCTTGGTTTGATTTTCATTTGAAGACAGGGTCAGACTGTGCTTTACTTGAATGCAAAACCCACTCACTTCCCTTTGCAGTTGGCTCTGTCAGTAAAGCTGTGTGGCAGGCAGTGCCCAGGTGAGGTAACTTGGTTTGATGTGGGCTTTGTAATTTGGATGTTCTTCAGCCCTTTGCCTTAGATCTCAGACTACCAAATAGTTGAATTAATTCAGCAGAAGGAACAGAAAAAGCATTCAGGGATGGGAGGGAGGAACACTTGTAATGTGGTTCTGCTGCTGGAAAAATCCATGAGCAGAGTCACAGCTTTAGCAAGCGATGGCTGAAAAGCTCGGATGGTGGATTTGAAGTGGGCTTGGACAAGCTTGTGAAGATTGCTTTGGTTTTCCTCCAATCTTTGCTGTGATTGAAGGCATTTATTTTTTTAAATGGATTTTCTGTTTGTGAATGGCTCTGATTAAAAACCCATTCCTGAGTTTACATCAGGGCTGGTATCAACAATAGTCTGGGAAGCACCAGGCAGTGATTATCTTTTGTATTTGGAACTGGTGAGGCTGTACCTTGAATACTGTGTTCAGTTCTGGGTTCTTCACCATAAGAAAGACATTGAGGTGCTGGAGTGGGTCCAGAGAAGTGCAGCAAAAGTAGTGAAGGGTATGGAGCACAAGTGTGATGAGGACCAGCCTGAGGGACCTGGGGAGGTTCAGCCTGGAGAAAAGGGGGGCTCAGGGGGAGACCTTGCCACTCCCAACTACCTGAAAAGAGGTTGTAGTGAGAGATTCAGTCTCTTTTCTCAAGTAACAAGCAATAGGACAAGAGGAAACGGCCTCAAGCTGTGCCAGAGGAGGTTTAGATTTGATATTAGGAAAAATCTGTTCCCTGAAAGGGCTGTCAGGCACTGGAACAGGCTGCCCAGGGAAGTGGTGGAGCCACCATCCCTGGAGGTGTTCTAAGGAAGTGTAGATGTGGCACATAAGGACCTGGTTTAGTGGTGGACTTGGCAGTGCTGGGTTTACAGTTGGACTTAGCGAACTTAAAGGTCTTTTCCAGTCTAAATGATTCTGTGATTCTACAATAGCCTCCCATGAGG
Source organism: Forpus xanthops (assembly GCA_032466535.1). NCBI lineage: Eukaryota > Metazoa > Chordata > Aves > Psittaciformes > Psittacidae > Forpus > Forpus xanthops. Next base: position 23,452 of record JASSUY010006647.1, read on the forward strand.
CGTCATTAAAACCAATTCACAGGCATATGCTTAGGTTTTATTTCCCTGCTCACTCCCAAAAGCAATGAAGTTCTTAAAACAGTTGGGTTCAAGTTGTGGTGCTGCTCCCTGAGGGCTGTGGGCTAGAGATGCAGGAACACTTCTCTGACAGTGAAGCATGGCTTGGAGGCTCCTGTGTGTCTCTGGCCACTTCTCTGTCAGCATGCTGAATTCATTGCTCCATTGGTTTTGCTGAGGCAGCTATCCCAGGAACCCTCTGTAAACTGGAACAGGGAAAAAACTCAAAGTCCTTTCTACTCTTTCTGGAGGTGGTATAGGGAAGGCAAAGGGGGCTGGGGTGTCTTCCTCTGCTGTAGAAACCTGATGTACTGACTAACTGTGGTGAGGGAATAAATGGGAGCTGAGAACCAGGAGCTTTCTTGTATTGGGTTTGATTCAAGAGAGCCTCTTGCTAACTCTCCTTGGCAGAAGAACAGGCGCAGAGGAGACACTGTAGAAACTGGCTTGAATTTTAGAATAGCATTAGAGTGAAGTTAGAAATGTTAGAACCCTTTGGAAATGTAATGACTAACTGAATGTCTGCTGGAGGGAATGGTTAGAAATGGCTACTAGACGAATTTTTGTGGCAGACATGCTTACTGGACTACTCAATCAAGGGAAATAGGGTATGCAGTACAATGGAAATGACTTCAAAATAAATCCTCTCCCAACCCAAAATGCCATTTCCTTCAAGGTAATAAAAACTTACTGAGAAAGGTTAGAACCTAAGAGATTTGGCTGTGAAATCTTCTCATTTTAAAATGAGATTTGCCTGATTTCTTCTATTTGCACCTTGTATTTGAAGGCTGTTTCTGAGGCAGTGTATAAAGAGGTGGAGCTTATTTTTGAGTAAACTTTCCTTTTATGTCCGTTTCAGATGATCTGGTTATTTCAGAAGATGTTGGGGCAAGTATCTTCAATGGGCAGAAGAAGGTGCTGTATTATGCGGATGCCCTGACAGAAATAGCTTTTGTTGTCCCATCCCCGGTGGAGTCCCTAAGTAAGACCACTTTGTACATGCTGCTTGCAAAACCACAGTGTTTTTTGTAAGAGAGCTTTTTCAGAAGGAGAACCTAAATTAACTGGTGCTGTGTCTGGCAAGATCCTTGTCAGAAAGCTACTGATGTTTAAATTACAACATTCTAATCCTCATACTCCTTCCTAAGGTGGCATCTGTTCTGTGCCCTTTTTCTCAGTCTAAGCCTCAATATTACTGTGTCCCTGGGTGCATTAGTTTGGACACAGGGTTTACCATCAACTAGTGATGCTTATTTTCCTCTCCCATCCTGGTGTGCTCCTGCAGCGCATGAAGGAGCATGTATTCAACTGCTATGTAGGTGGAATAAAATGGCTATGGGGAAATGATAGCCATGGAAGGAGGAGACTCTGTTCCCTAGGAAATGGATGGAACAGTTCTAAATCCATTGGGAGTGCTTTAATTGCAGTCTGTTTCTGGAATACCTGGCAGTTGTCCATTGCTGACTCTTCTTCCTCTTTTGAATGCTATGTTGACTTGACTGTAAATCTATGTATGTTTACTTTCAAAAACCTTGTAAGACTTCTAGGTTCAAAGCCTTATATATGATGACAGGATAAGTTTTTTGGCAGAAGAAAAGACAAACCCCACTTTTTTCTTCTGGCTTACAGCTGATTCACTGGAAAGCAGTGTTTCTGACCAAGAAAGTGACTCCAACATGGATCTACTGCCAGGAATACTGAAGCAGCAGCCTCTGACACTTGAACTCTTCCCCAATCACACAGACAATCTTAATCCCTCCCAGCGGGTAAGCAAAAACTTGCACTGAAAAATAGAAATTACTTTTTTCTTCCTCCCACTGCAGTGCTGCAGCATTTTCTGATAGTAAAGGATGTGGTTTTCTACCATTTGGAGCTACTCATTCCTAGCTATTAATCTTTGACACCTGCTTTGATCCTGCCAGAGTTTGCACCTGCAGTAGGAGGTTGCAAGATTGCATTGATTATAAAACTTAAATATGCTAAATAGTAATATTCTGCATACTGAAATCCTGAAAAGCATGCAGGAAAAAATCTGTGCTGTATTTACTGAGTAATTCATCCATGCTTGGAAATTTAGGATGAATAGACATGGACGCTTTTTGTACCTACCCCGTTTAAAATGGTATGTGCCAGTTCTGTCTCAAGTATCAGATGTGAAATGGCTTTTGTATGGGTGCAAAGCAGAAAACCATGAGGTATGGGTGCAAAGCAGAAAACCATGAGGTGCTGTTGGTGTTAGCAATGGATTTCAAGTGCTTATTTCTCCTATTGAATTCACTTCAGAATGTATCTTCAGTAACTGGTTTATGATCTTTCAGAACATTAAGAAAAATTTCAAGCAGTTTTAAAGATGTAATATGTTAATTTACATTGAAATTGTTATGGAGACCCAGATTACTGTGGAAAGCTCCACAGCAGCTGCCCCATCTCAGCAAGTTGGTAGAAGTTATATCTGTGTGAGACCTGAAAGTCTGCAGAGCATCAGTGGAAATACTTGTTGGATGCATTACTGGATTTATATTTGCAAATGCTGCTCTTCCCTTGTGTTCAAAACAGCTCAGTCCTACTTCCAGATCCAAGAGGGTGCCTCAGGGCCGGACCATTCCACCAATGGGACCTGAAACCAAAGTGTATGTGGTCTGGGTGGAACGTTATGATGATATAGGTGCGTAGAAGTTCTTATTGTTTGCTAAAGTAATGATGGGGCAGGAACCAGAGGAAAAAACTCTGTTCTGTTCCTCTATGAAATGCTAAATCCTTACTAATGTCTGCAGCTGACACTTGTAAGGGTCTGAAAGAGTTCTTTGGTATTTGAGTGGTGGTCGTTGGGAGTACATGAATCAGTGGCATGCAGGTCTGGAGATGATTTTAGCTCTGACAGTGCATGTGAAATGCTGTCATGCACTTTAAGCTAAATGCACAAAGAAAGTGTGAACCCCTGAGTTTGAGTTCCTCTCAGCTGCTGTCTTCCTCCAGAGGAAAACAACCAAGAGAAGGGGAGTTTCTTATAAAGTGTCAGTGTAAATTCTCAAGATGACCACAGCACTTCCCTCAGAGCTTTACCTGGATCAGGAGGCAGACATCAATTCCCACAGCATCATTTCCTTATCCAGACATTGGCCCAGAGTGTGTACCCTTAGCTTCAGGAGTCCCTCAGCTATTTCAGTTCCCAAACTGGTGTCCCTGACCCACTTCTTTCTTGGGTGTCAGCTAAAGCCAGCTCACTGCAGAGGCAGCAGCTGTGCTGCACATGCTTGTTTCTGCTTGGCTGCTTCTTTCAGCAGCTGTAGGAATCTCCCAAAGCTCTGAGCCTGAAGCTGTAAAAATGAGTTTGTGAGCCTCAGTAGGAATGGCAGTTGGATTTGCGGGGGGGTTCTTGAAGGTGGCTCCTGGCCCAGAGGCTTTGCCTTATGCTTCTTATGTTCTTGGCTTTTGCTTTGTGCTTCTGATACATCTTTGAATCTGGACAGAGAAAAGCTGTCACTTTGAAGTCTAGGCTGTCACCCCTGTGCCAGCTGCCTGCCCTCCTTCTTCCTCTATCTCGAAGTACTTCCATGGCCCTCCACACTAGCTGCAGCTTTTGTTACTCTTAGCATACAGCTCTGATAGCACAAGGTGTTTTCAGGCCATACACTCTTTCTGCTGGAAGAGGTGTCAGCATTGTCCTGCTGTTTAAACTGTACTTTTATGAGTGACCATCAATATCTCTGAGTTCCTGCCCTAAACAAGGTAATGAGAATTTTGCCGTCCACTTCCAGGGGTCTGAGTTCTTCCTTCCTCCTCCTGCACCTTTGTTGTCCAGTCACTTGTTACAAAGTGTATGGCAGCAGAGATGTAGGTTATGAGGATCTACAGAGCATGGGTTTGAGGAAAGATGCCACGTTTGTTGGAGTGGTGGTATCGTTGGGAATTCCCAGCACTCTCCTGAGGCTGATTACTTGTGTATAGGTGAAGATGCTGTGTGTAATAACTTGAAAGCTTTCTGTGATTGAAGTACTTCAACTCTTACTGCTTTCACTGTTCTTCTAGAGACTTGGCCTTTGGGATTGAGAGAATTGGGGGTCTGGGACATGTGTTACCTCTCTGTTGGGTGCAGGGTGGCTGAGGTGTACCTATCCACTCCATGAATTCTTAATCTTAAAACCAGACTTTGCGTTGCCAGCAGTGCAGAGAACATCCATGGTCCAAATGCTTCAGGACTGCATGGTTTCGACTGATGATAAATGATCTTTGTACAAAAACAAACCAAAAAAAACACCCCAAAACCAGGAGTAGATAAACTTAATTCAGTGCATCCTCTTCTTACAGAAAACTTCCCCCTCCCTGATCTGGTATCTGAGACAAGCACTGGTGTGGAAACTACAGCCAACAGTAGCACTTCCCTAAGGTAAGACTGCTCTTATTCTGGTGGCTTTTCTTGAGTCTTGTGGACAACAGTGTAGGCTGTACTTTAGAAGTCATGGCTGAGATCATTTGAATTCTTCAGCTGTCCTGAAAACTCTTGGCTTTAACTCTATGTTAAAGACAGATGAGTTTCCTCAGTGGATTTCTCTTTTTTCCTGAGAAAATGAAGCAGCTTTTCATACCGCTGCAGTTTAAACCTAAATTAAGGAACAGAAGATGTGTAGTTTTTATCTCCAGTCTGTGATGAGCCTCCCTCCTGATTTACTCCCTTGTGAGGCGGTTAATGCTGTGTGTGTGTGTGTGTGTGTGTGTGTATGTGAGGCTTAAAGCCCTGTCTGCAAGGACTCTCACTCTGTGGTGACAGAAAACCACAAAAACAGAACAGTTGATCCATTAACATTCTTTTTAACATTCTTTTTAACACTTAAAGTGATTCTTTTTCATCTCTAGATTAATTGAAACAGTGCTGTAAAACTGATGTAACAGTTGTGGCTTTTTTCCTTAAGGTCTACCATTCCTGAGAAGGAAGTTCCTGTGATCTTCATCCATCCTTTAAACACTGGCTTATTCAGGATAAAGCTACAAGGAGCAACTGGGAAATTCAATATGGTTATCCCATTGGTGGATGGAATGATAGTCAGTAGGAGAGCTCTTGGTAAGCTAAAGACTTTTAGGAACACTCGTGTTTTGATTTTTTTTTTCTTTTTAGTAATAATAATGTATGTGCTAAACACATGGTCTAGAATCTTCCCTTGGCAAAGCAGTGGGCATGGCAAAACAAAATACAACCATGCTTTTTGCAGCAGCCAAAGCATGATTTGGTAGCAGGAACAGCCAAGGTGGTCAGTACTTCAGTAGCACCGTAGCAGGGCTCCACGTAATTGTTGGAGACAAGTGAGGGGCTGAACTAGTAGTGGAAGGAAAAGGTAAATACCTGTTATCTAGATAAGAGAGATCAGAAATGTGACCCTAATGTTTAGCATTAGGAGCTGAGGGGTGCTAGTGCCTGCCAGAGGGCACTGCGGAATCTGTGCTGTGCTGCCATGCTGTGTTAAAAGTGATTAAAAGCCACAGCAGTTGAGGATTTTATAATGTGTTCAATGAAATACTTAACCTACTGTGCAGGCATGTGTTAACAGGGGTCTGTGTGTGCTGCCTGCCTTTTCCTGTGCTCCTGGATAGATTCATGGACTGTCTTGGTATCTGTGCTACTATAGCTTCTGTAACTGGAAGTCCTACTCCAGTGGGAGCAATTTTCAATGCAGCAAAATGACTAAATGAATATTAAGATGCTAGTACATCACCATGAAATTAATGTTGTAGGGATCTGTTGGTGGTGACTTTCAGGTTCTGGGTTTTGAATGCTTAGGTCAGTGATGGGGAAATTGAAGCCAAACTCAGACTTTAAATAACATTTGTGAATTCAGCTGATGACAATGGGTTGTACTGAAAAAGAATCGGGTGTGTTTTCCTAGAGCTGGGCTGGTTTTTCATCTGCATGAGGATTATCAATATAGAATATAATGAAGTTTGTCTCCAAGTTCAGCAGATGTGATTGGTTTGCAGACAGGATCAAGTCCTCCAGATAAGGACACTATTTCTGCCTGTGGGAATGTGCTTGTCAAACAGCGAAGGGGTAAATGGATGCTTACTTCATTGGAGGCATATGAATTTCAGAATAAAATAGGATAAAGTCCATTATCAGCTTTGACCAAGAGTTACTGCTTTGGTTCCCAGCCTTCTCCTCCCTACCCTATATACAGCAGCATGAGTTTGAGAGATAACAGCAATGACAAAGCAGTGAGGGGAAACCTGTTTCCAACCATAACCCATCAAGGCTTCCCTCATCCCCTGTTCCAAGGGAAAGGCTTTGCATTTCCTACTGGAGAAACTACTGAGGGGTGCTTTTGCCATCTGGAAAGCTCCTGTGGCATTACCTGAGCTCTGCATGGCTGGGGCTGCAGCACTGTCATTCTTGTGTTTAGCTGCTCTGGATTCTTTCCCCTCTTGGTCTTGAGTGTGCTATTGCAGACAGTTGTTTGGCTCTGGCAAAGCAGAGAAATTGTCCTCCTTTTCCTCTTTCTCCAACCATTTCAGGGTATCCCTGACTTAGTCCCTTTCTTGCTCATTTTTTCCACAGTAAAACATCCTTAAAGGCCTGGGGACCATTGGTTATCATTGAGAAAGTCCATGACTTGGTAGTGCTGAGCATCTCCCCTGAGTTTCCACATGGGGCAGAACCCAAAGCTGTCTTTAGCAGTGAAGCCAGCAAAGGGCATAGACTTGAATTTGTTTAAACTTGATTCAAACGTTGTTTCTTTTCCAGGTTTTTTAGTGAGGCAAACAGTAATAAACATTTGTCGGAGGAAGAGGCTGGAAAGTGACTCCTATACCCCCCCCCACGTCCGCCGAAAACAGAAAATAGCAGACATTGTCAATAAATACCGCAACAGGCAGCTGGAGCCAGAGTTTTATACCTCGCTTTTCCAGGAGGTTGGGCTCAAGAACTGCAACCCCTAGGTCATTATCCTTCCAGGACAATTAGATCAGAGCTTGGTGGCTACAGTAATGAAAATGGTTAAATAACAACAACAAATTTCCTCAGCCCTCCGGAATTCAGGAAATGATATTCTAGCACAAGTCAGCAGATACCATGTGGGAGGAATGAGAAATGAATCCAAAACATTGCAGTTGGGATATTGACTTAATTCACCTACCCTCAGAAGATTACTTAATTCCAGTCTTCCTGGATGCTATAGCAGCATAATCCCTTCACCCAGTCATCTATTCCAGACTAATTAGGAACTGTGTCTCATTCTGTGAGAGGAAAACAATCAGAACAAAGCCATCTCTGCATATAAGGATAGAAAACAAAATACAAACAAACCTGCCTTCAGACACCTCGTTACACCCACATCTTACAGGAGAAGGGAGCAGGTTCTCTCCTTTGAGGGGAAAGAGGCAGTTTCAGAGCATTGTTTTCCTGCAGGAACTTTAAAGACATTTTCAGCCCCCCTTCAGAGCTCAACAGAAGATCCTTCACTGCTTGTAACCAGTCTGTGTACCAAAAGCAAGAGGAGGAAAATTGCTTGGAAACACCAGCCCATGGATGAATAGCCAAGATGCAGTTCCCTCTGTGGCTGGGATTGAGTCCATCTACCCACGAGGTTTGTCATGCTGACAGCAAACAACACCTGGTATTACCTGGCTTTCCAACCTAAGTTGTTATGAGATAAGAGCTCTTGTTTCCAGAATTGAGGGCTTTGTGGCTTTCGGGTCTGTTGCAAAATGTCACATTTAATTTTAGTACCTTGATTATTTTAACTTTTTTATGCAATTACTTAATTTATTTCCAAGTGTCTGTATCACCTACTCACCGTGTCCATAAAAAGCATTAAGCATCCCTTGCTTTCCTTCCATTGGATTGAAATCTGAGATTCTGGGGCTGCCTCCTGCCTGCTTTATTTATAGCATAAGCAGTTTTCGCAGCTTCTACAACACTTTGCAGAAGCTCCTGTTAAACAGACTAAAACAAGGCAAAATTAATTCCAAGTATTCTTCTTTTTCCTTGTTAATTTTGCCATACCATGGAACCCCTTCAGAGTCAGAATGTGAAATGGGTTTGGATCAATTGTGCTTTCTCATGCTCTGCAGCGGTTGTTCCCTTTCACTGAGGTCAGAAGCTCTCACTGTCAGGCCATGGATTTCGTGAGCTCAGGACTGGAAGGATATGCTGGGAAAAGGTGTTTACAACTGCAGGATTTAATGCTGGGAATCTGAAAGCTGCAGTGGGCGCCGGCAGCCTCGGGAGCGCTTCCAGGCCCCCAGCACACATCCTGACTTGTGTTGCAGTGATGAGTCATCACTGGCACGATGGGTAGATGCAGGTTGTGATCTCTGGCAGCAGCACGTGTCCTTTCCCTTCCAGGAAGCAGGTAATGGAAGAGTAGGAACGTGAGCAGGAGCTCCTCGCATCAGAAGTCTTTTAGTACCTTTTTAATGTGTTGCAGTAATACCTGTCAGTCGGTTTTTATATTTAAGAGTTGTTTTGCAGCAGTTCAGACCTCAAATAGTCTCAGTTGTTTCGTTACAACTTACCTGCCAGGGACATCCCCTGCTCCTGTGTCTTCATGTGGTTTTCCATAGGGAGTTAATGGGAACACAGGCCCCTGAAAATACATGTGAAAGGACTTTAAGGATGTTACCCAACGGGGGTTAGGTTTAGATGATGTGTGCTTGTTGCAGGGGACAAGCCCATTGACCTCTCAAGTCAGGAGCTCTGGATTTTGGCCTGGATGCATCACAAGTGGAAGGAGGAAACCACATAAAGAAACCTACAGCAGCAGTGAGCATGAGGTGGCCCACTTTTGTGTGATGCCCAGGTTGCAGATGGCAGGAGGGGCTGCAAGGCAGGGAAACTGCCACCTTCGTTCATCTGCCAGACTCTTGCCAGTGTCTGTTTAATGCACGAACACTAAATTTACCCACATTCCCTATGTGCCTATTGGATCTAGTTAATGGCCAAACGCACTTTAGTCCACTGATTTAAAAGGCATGACCAGTGCATGTGTAACAAACATCCTGAGCAATCAAACATCTGCACATCTTCAATAACGGAACCCAAATCCCATATATCATAGCTGAGTGTATGTTATATGCGAGGTCATTGGTCTATATAGCAGTGAGCCACAAAAGGTACTTCTTTCAGGCACTTAGATACAGTCAGTAAAGATGTGTGCATCTGGGGATTCCCTGGCTGTTTTCCACAGTCTGAGATAACCACATGTGCTGTCTGGAGATTTTACCTTTCTAAAGGCTGAAGAGCAGTCTTGGGTTTGTTCCTGTGTTTGTTTAAAACATGGATGTGGCACCCACTTGTGCTGTAACCATCCTGAGAGCAGTGTTGAAGGAAGGTGACTTCAGCTTGCGTGGTTCCTCCACGAGGGAGCAGGCACTTGGAATCATTGGTTTGATTTGTAAGCCAGCTGATGGACACGTTGCACACCAGTGGTGTGACCTGGCCCTGAGCCTTGGGATTTGCTGTCTGGAAAAGGGAACCTTCAAGTTCAGTGTAAGAATGTTGGGATCACAGACGTGTGTTGCCATCCCGCTCGGTGTGGATGCTGGTTACAGCAGGAGCACCCTTGGCAGACCTGTGCTGGTGGAAGGTGTCTGCAAGGAGCATCCCACTCCCTCCTCTGTGAGTGGAGAGGTCTCTGACTCTACAGCACCCATTTGGGAATGAAGTCCTTGTCCTGTTGAGGTCTGTGGCCAAACTCCAATGGCTTCAGCTAGTCCAGTGTGCAACCTTGAGTACTTTCCTCAACAGGGTAGAGCAAATGAGATGTCTTTCAGTTGTGATTGCAAGAACATGCTAGTCAGCAATCCAGATTGGGGGTTCTTTATCACAAGCTGTTGTATTGAGTTTTCACCTTGACGGGTGAAAACACAGCTTGGGTTTGTGTTCCTCTTTTCTGGAGGTGACGGATGTTGACCACTTGCTTCATGCACCGTATGACGTTAGCTTCATGCACCGTATGACGTTAGCTTCATGCACCGTATGACGTTAGCTTCATGCACCGTATGACGTTAGCTTCATG
>JASSUY010006647.1:33612-45749 GCA_032466535.1 Forpus xanthops
CACCGTATGACGTTAGCCTGCATTGGCTGCAAAAGCTGAGTGCAAACATTGCATAAGAACTAAACTGAGACTTTCTCTTTGCCTAAGGGCTTCCTGGTTGGGTTCATAATTCTGCTTTAACCAACAGCATCCTTTTAATGGTGCGGGGGGGGGGGGCACCACTGTCAATTGCTAGTGAGGAAATTGAGACACTTTGGTACCTTATTAGAGCCTCTCTTGTAAAGAAAAGCATTTTCCTTAAAGGTACTTCTAACCGAGGCATTAAACCTTAGAGCAGATGGGAGGTGGGAAGGTGACGTGGCCAGCAGCGTGTGCATGGGGCTTTAGGAAGGGGCAGCCCCTCACTGTGTGTGCTAGGGGCTCCATAGGCAACTCCATTTCTTTGCTGTAAGCTTTTCATGCCCAGAAGGACACAAACTTCACTGTAACAGACACAGAGCGGTTGTGATTTAATGACTGTGTAACCCAAGAGTGTCTTTGAAGGCAAACACAGACCTTCTCCACATGGATTTTAGCAGGAGCAATTGGAGACGAGGACGCCCGATAGTGTGCACTTGGACCCAGGTACAATTTGTATGGAGTTCTGTATGTTGCCAAGATGGGATCTTTTTGTTCCTCTTGTATTTTTCTGTAAATAGTCCTGGCGCTGAGTTGTAAAGTAAAGGCAAACTGTAAATAGGAAGATGTGAACTATGGTCCCTGTCTCTAGTACTTTATCTCTTTGTTTAGGGCAGGCACACAAAGGCTTGTTTGTATTTATGCCAATTCTTTGTCCAGGAGAAACACATCAAATACTGAATGTAACACAATTAGTCCAATAAATTTTAAAGGTTCTTATCTAGTAACGCTGCAGTTGTCAGTTCTTAATGTTTCCAATGCCTTTGGTTGAAATCATTGCCCAAAGATGTTTCCTGTGGAAATAAAGGGATGGAGTGGAATCCTGCATCCTCTGCTACCCAGCAGCTATGGTAACAGCGCTCCAGCTTGGATTTAATTGCATCTCAATGGTGTGGGGAAGGGGAAGGTGGAAATCAAGCTTTAAAGGGAGGGCGGATGCTCGTGCGGTGTGAAGTGCTCAATGTGTTGGTTCTGCTGTGGTGTGGGCCCCACTGATGTCCTGCAGCGGGAGCAGGAGTTGGTTGGGATAAAGCCGGGGGGTTATGCAGTGCTGCGAGTGTTGGAGATGGTTGAGGATAAAGAGTTTGACTTCTTGGGGCCGAGGCCGTGGGTTGGAAGTGCCTTTCCCTCAGCAGGAGGCATGGAAGCAGGAGCGGTTTTGTGTGCCCTGGGGACCAACCTGCAGCTTCAGGCCCAGGAGCTCGAGGGCAGCTCAAGTGGCTCCTTCGGCTCCCTCGGGGCAGCTCCAAGCACCTCTTTGGCTCTGTTTCCAATGAGAGCTCCTCCCATGCACTGAAGGTGTTTGATGCCGAGGCACTGAGCAGTCACTTGGTGCTGTTGTGCACCAGGGCATCGTTTGGGAGGCTGTGAAAACAGCAACCAATGCAGGGATGGAGGCAGGAGGGACAGCAGCCCGGAGCCACCCACACTGTCCTGGGTGTGTGGACCTTTGCCATGGGACACGCAGGAGATGCCTTGTCCCCAGTGCCCTCCACCTCCCTCTTCATCACTCAATACCTATAAATGTGCTGAGTGGAAGCAGGAGCAACCCCACGTGCCGATGCCCAACGCACCCATTCTCACTGCAGCACGGTTAATTCTGACCACAAATGGAACCAAATTGCATTACAAATAATTTTCCAGGGTGAAATGTAATTTGGTCACTGCTTGAAGATGAGGAAATGGTATTTGGCTGCTGGCAGCGCACTTGTGTCTGTTGGAGAGGGGAAAGAGGCTGAAGGTGGAGCTGGGCTGAGCTCCAGTGCATTCCCTTTGGTGCTGGGTGCTGAAGGGGGGTCCCTCAGGCGGTGCATGTGCTGTGCTCTGGGCTGTGGGTGCCACTGCAGTGTCCCCAGGCCTGGTGGATGCTGATGGGACATCGCTGTGCTGGTGCTGCTGGATCAACGTTTGTGCCACCACAGTGTCCCTGGGCCATATAAATGGTGCTGGACTGTCCCTGAGCTGTGACAATGATACGGGGCTGTCCATGGGGACCACTGCCAGGGCATTCTGTGGCTGTGGGCTGGGTCACGGCTGTGACAAAGGGCCCCATCACAGCATCGTGGAGGAGGGCAGCGTGCTGCTGCAGCCGGGAGCATCCCGAGGGCTCAGCCCTGGCTTTCAGCTTGGGGGGACTGTGGCTTTGCATTGGTCCATTGGAGGGACCCCTCATTCCCAGGGGGAAAGGAGCCGCTGGGACAGGAGGAGCCGTGGAGCATCATCGCCATCACCTCTGCTGGCTCAGGGCAGGGACTGGGCGCTTTTGGGGGGTAACCCGGCTCCCCTTGAGGGATTGGGGGTACAGGGCTGGCACATGGGCCCTGTGCTCCCTGCCTGTACTGGGCTCTGACTCCCACCCCGCTGTGCTCACCTCCAGCATCCCCATCAGCATCCATCACCCGTTACACACAGGGTTATCCCACCGCCCTGAGGCAGTGGCACACAGAGCAGCCCCCAGGGCTGACCCATGGGAGGGGGCTCCCCTGCAGCCCAGGCCCTGGGATGCCCCCGTGTTCCCCCAACAGCCCCAATGGAAGCACATTTGATGACGTGATCTGAGGGTTTAGTGCGCTTTCAGCCTCTAAAGCAGTTCACACGCATGCCTGTGTGATTCATTATTAGTATTATCTAATGAAAGATTATCTGACTCACTTTCCTGTTTCTTCCAATTACAAATTGAAATTGTTCCCACTCTGACCTTGCAGCTGTTAGATTTGCTAAAATTAGCCATAATGATGCATTTTACGAAGATAATTAATTAGCTAAACTGCGAAAATTGAGTGGTAGAAAGGGCTTCACACGCTGCTCATTATCTTTTATTATGTCATCTTTACATACAAATAAAGAAATATTGTGATGATTTTAAGTACTGTTTTCATTCACTAATACACTTGTTAGCGGAGCGATGGCTCCGCTCGTCCTCGGCAGCAGGAGCCCGTGGGGATTCGGCTGCTTATTGACTGCAGGGCTCTTCCTTTCCCATGAAGGAAATGCAGTTATGGGGCAAATCAGGTTTATTTTGCCTCTTTGAATGGGGCGATGCTGGGAGCATCCAGGGACCTGCTGAAGGTTGGGGGGACAGGGCAGGGGCGCTGCTCCCATTCTCCCTTTCCCCAGGGCCCTCCATTGCTCGGGGTATTCCCTATGATCCCGAGCTCTGCTTTGGCCACCCGTGTCACCCAGAGCATCCTGTGTGCTGCAGTATCGGTTTGGGTCCCAAACATGGGGCGCTCCCCAAAGCACACTCCCATCCCAGATCCTGCCCAAAACCTGCGCTTTTGGCCCCAAAATCCGTGTGTGAAGTTGTCCTTGTTGGCCATGTTCTCCTCCTCCCGCACAACCTCTCCTTTGGGGATGGACAAACGCTGTCCTCCCCACCGTGTGCTGCCAGCGATGGTACCGCATCAGCGTCCCCACTTCAGCCCTCTCCCAAGAGGGACAAAGTGGGGTGAGTGAGGCCCTTCCTTCACCCCAGCACCAGGCTCAGGAATGCACCGGGGCTGACGGGCACCCTCGTGGCCCTGGGATTCCTTCTCTCCATCAATGGCTGATGCTCAATGAATCCTCATCGTGGCTGTGGCTGTGTCCTCCCAGCCCAGAACACCGGGATGGGGTTTGGGGGCTCTATTCTGTCAGGGCAGGGGGACACTGCCGGCACCTTGGCCCCTGCACAGGCACATTGGGCAGGAGGTGACGGCCCTGACTCCTTCTGAATCAGTTTCCCCTTCAGTTGATGGTCCCACATCACAGCCGGTAGCAGTGACCACCAACACCAAGCCAGCCCCTGGCCCAGCACGGGGACAGGCAGCACTCAGGCAGCAGAGGGATGTGCGTTGGGGCATTTAGAGCTCAACCTCTGCCCACGTGGAGAATTGGGAATGCCCAGTGCTGTCCACTTCTGCTGACGAGCTGTGCTGGTGCGCAGGGTGGCGTAAGGATCCAAATCAATTCCTTAACAAGTGCGATAGCATCTCCAAAAAGACATTGTGTCAAGGAAAATGGAAAGGAGGTTTTGCTTTGAGTGGAAGCTTCCCCATCATCAGACTCCAGCACAGCGCTGCTGCCCGACAATGACACCTCCCGAAAGTCCCGTATCATCTCCTTGTCATATTCCCTCTGACCTCCACCTTCGGCAGAGGCCCTGTCCCACAGGACCATGGTATGACACACGGCCACTCTGGGCTTGTGCCTGCCCGGCTCCAGCAGGCAGCGGTAGGGATGCAGCAGGAGGAGCAGCGCTCCTCCCGTTTGCATTGATGCTGTTTAAGGAGCTGGTGCTGTCCCTGCCGTGCTTTGCCTCTGCTCATGCGGACTCACTGCTCCTTAGATCCACCGCGCACATCGGCACAGGGCGGGCAGAGAGCATCCCACTGCCTGCGGCTGCTCCGGGCAGGGACAGGAGGTGGTTTGTCCGAGGTAGGGCTGACAGTGGGGCACAGAGCTCCAGGATGAAGGCTCACAGCCCACGGGAGTGTGTGCAGAGCTTGGGTTGACCCGAGGCACTGCAAGTGCCCAAGCGCTGCCTCGGGGCTGGAATAACCCAAACCTGGCTGTTCCCAACACCGGGGCTGTGATGGGGTCTGCTGCAGACTGACCCGGGTGCTCATCACACACGTGTGTGCACACACATATACACATGTACACACAGATATACATGTGTGCACACATATATACACATGTACACACGGACATACATGTGTGCACACACATATACACATGTGCACACAGACATACATGTGTGCACACACATATACACATGTGCACACAGACATACATGTGTGCACACATATATACACATGTACCGACATACATACATGTGTGCACACACATATACACATGTACACACGGACATACATGTGTGCACACACACACATACACATGTACACACTGACATACATGTGTGCACACACATATATACACATGTACACACGGACATACATGTGTGCACACACATATATACACATGTACACACGGACATACATGTGTGCACACACACATATATGCACATGTACAGACATACATACATGTGTGCACACACATATACACATGTACACACGGACATACATGTGTGCACACACATATATACACATGTGCACACAGACATACATGTGTGCACACATATATACACATGTACCGACATACATACATGTGTGCACACACATATACACATGTACACACGGACATACATGTGTGCACACACACACATACACATGTACACACTGACATACATGTGTGCACACACATATATACACATGTACACACGGACATACATGTGTGCACACACATATATACACATGTACACACACATTTATGCACATGTGCACACACATATACACATGTATACACATATATACATGTACACATACACATGTACACACATATACACATGTACACACATATATACACATGTACACACATATACACATGTACACACATATATACACATGTACACATACACACATACATGTGTGCACACATATATACACATGTACGCACACATTTATGCACATGTGCACACACATATACACATGTACACACATATACACATGTACACACATCCATACATGTACACACCTATATACACATGTGCATGCACACAGAGCCCTCCCTTCCACCATTGCTGACTGCAGACAGCACAAAGGGCCCGAGGGCTCCCGAGGGCTCCCATTCCCTTCCTGTCCCTCAGCCCAAAGGGCCCGAGGGCTCCCAAGGGCTCCCATTCCCTCGCTGTCCCCTTGTCACAGTGCCTGCGCAGGCAGTGCCCCGGCAGCATCACCCCCGCACTGTGGGCTCCTTTCGGATGCTCAGGGTACCCCCGGCTCCCACCGGCGCACGGTCCCTGCTCGAAGGAGCCGCAGGGTCCCCGGAGGTGA
Source organism: Forpus xanthops (assembly GCA_032466535.1). NCBI lineage: Eukaryota > Metazoa > Chordata > Aves > Psittaciformes > Psittacidae > Forpus > Forpus xanthops. The sequence continues at coordinate 39,603 of JASSUY010006647.1, forward strand.
CATTCCCGGCACAGCCCCTGGGCCCGGAGCAGCCCGAGGGTCGGCCCAGCTCAGTGTTTGTCAGGAAGGACAAACAAAAGGAGCGGGAAGACTCCGTTCGTGATGAAGATTATGATTTAATTGGCATAACAAAGGCTTGGTGGGCTCAGCCACGTGACTGGAATATTAACACGGAAGGATGCAGCTTGTTCTGGAAAGACAGGCGGGGGATTAAGGAGGAATGTGTTGCTTTGTCTGTTCAGGTTGGATGCATTCGGTTTGCAATCCAAGAGGAACCTGGATGCCATCCTGCTCTGTGTCTGCACAGTGAGGGGCTTCCCATGAGCCCATCCGAAGCCCAGGACATAGTGCTGATGGAGGATATCCCCACCTGAGCGGCTGCTGTGGAACCAGGACAGCAGGGGCAGGCAGTGCCCGGCAAACCTCCCAAGGCATTAAAGGGATTGTTTTGGGGGAAGAGATTAGTAGGAGAGGGAGGCTCCGGCTTTGCTGCCACCCTCCAGGGCAGGGATGCAGAGGAAGGTGGGAAATCAGTGGGATGAATGCGGATGAGACATGAAGGAGCTCCTTGTCTTGCAGAGGGAAAGAACCAGAGCTTGAGACTGAGGAATGGGATGTCCGGGGATGCCTGGTCCAGCACAGTGCTCCAAGCAGAGCTATTTAGAGCAGGGTGCTTGGGGCTCCATTCAGGTACCACTGTGAGCCCTGGGCCAGGGCTGACACCCTCATGGGGATGGTTTTGTCCTTAGGTCACATTGCCCAAGTGCTGGGGCTCGTCCTGGCGCTGTGCTTCCCATGTGCCATGCTCCAGCCCTTTCCCACCCCCTGTTATCGGCTGTTTCTGCCATCCACATCTCAATGGGTCTGCTCTATCCCAGCTGACACCAGGACACCACAGTGGCCATGGCAAGGAGAGCATCCCATGCTGCCTCCGAACCAGGAGGCTGGGGAGCAGCGGGAAGCAGTCGGGCAGTTCTCCATGTAAATGCATGAGCCTGGAATGCAAAATCAAGGAGGCCAAAGGGAAAATAAATCGGATTAGGTGAGCAAGGCAATGAGAGCAGATGCAAAGGAAGGGGAGAGGCAAAGCTGGGGCTGATGCTGTGGGGTGGGAAGGGGAAGCCCTTGATGGGGATGCTGCAGTGCTGGGGGCATTCACTGCCTCCATTTACACGCAGGGTGTGTGTAAGGCTTTTGGCACAGGCTCCTAAAGGAAGCTCAGAAGCACACTGCAGCTCACATGCAGCCTAACCCTGCTGGTCCCAACTCGGTTCTGCCTCCACACTGCAGCTGCCAGCAGGTAACGTAATGGGATACGGGACTTGCAGCTGAAATAGGAAGAGTGGAATTATGTTGGCAGGCAGATTCCTAACCCTGAGCTCTCTGCCCACAGCCCCCTCAGGGCAGATCAGACACACAGCCTTGGGGAACAGCCCAGCACCTCCAGGGCATCGTAGGCACAAGAAAGGGGGAGCAAGAAGTAATGCGGGGGGGAAGCACCTGATATTGTCCTAAATCCCAGCAGAGCATTGAAGGAGCAAACACCACACCAGGATGTGGAACCAGGAGGGCTTCGGAGATGCTGGAGCTGGCTCTGCCGATCTCCACAGCACCAGGAAGCGGTGGTTGGAAAAGGCAGCTACTTGTGGACATTGCCCTTTGGGCTGCTTGGAGTGGATCCAGGGAAGGATGTCAGAGAGCTGGAAAACACCACCAGCAAGAAAAACCAGCACCATGTGGGAGTGCTCCATTGGAAGGGAAGATCGGAGGGGCTGTGGCAGCAGCCGGCGGGAATGGAAATGATTCCTGTACCGGGGAAAGGATTCATCCGCGTGTGCTGGATAACACGAGGAGAAGCAGGGCTCAGTTATCACAGGGAGAGCCAAGGGAGGCACTGGGAAAACTCTTCCCAGCCATGGGGGGTCTCCATGGTGAGGATTCTGGGAGAGCCAGCAGCACGGCCTTAGCATGAACTGCTCCCAAAGGTTCCCTCGTTACCACTTCTGGGTTCACGCATATGGAAAACCCTTCAGCGCAGACCAGGATGGCTTCATGTGAGGGGGAAAGGCAGAACAAGGGGCAAGAATAAGACCTAGAAACTGAAAGGGATGGAGGGGTCTGTAGGGACCACAGAGGCAACAGTGGCATCATCCCAGAGCCACGCAGGGAGGCGCTGGGGGCTGGAGGTCAAAGCAGCTTCCCTTGGGAACTGACATGAAGCCAAGGCTGCAGAAGTCACAGGAATGAACTCTGGGGTAAGGAGAAGCAGTGAAGCTCCTGTGGGCAGCAGACCCCATGTGATGCTGAGTGCTCGGCCTGGGGAAAGAGGAGCCTGGCGAGGGAACCTGGCTGGAAGCTAAATCCATTGGAGTCAGGGAGAGGAAAACGCTCTGGGAACGGTGTGTGAATTGCTGAGGGCTGTGTAGTCTGAGTTAGTGAAGTTGTTTCTGTTGTCTCCATCCATGGCCCGTGGCTCTGCTTCAGCTGCATGCCCAGGAGGAGCAGGGCTCACATAGGAGGCAGGTTCAGCGACCCGGCTGATGAGCAGCAGCATGTTAAGCACCTTTCACTGTCATGGGGTGGAGGAGTGATTAGAAGCAGCCCTGAAGAACAGGAGCCACAGAACCGGAGCAGAAAGTGAATCCTGGGGGGTTTCACTGGGAGCAATGGGAAATTGCTGCTGGCAAATCCTTCTCCTCCCAGCTACAGCTGCGGCCCTCAGGGTGTCCCTGGGTCAGGTTTGATGGGATGAAGACAACAGCTCCTGCCACCATTGCTTGTTATGACAGTGACACACGGGGTCTGCATGGTGAGGGTCCCGGATGCTGATGCAGGAGTGGGGCACGAGGATGCAGCACATCACAGCTGTCTGCTCACTCCTTCCCAGCCCAGAAGAGCAGCAGTAAAGGAACATTAAGGCTCCATAGACGTGCAGTTCTGTGCCCGGTACAAGTCTGCCAGAGGAGGTGGGCTGTCCCCCAGCTTCGTGGGTCCTCACTCCATCATCCCTCACTGGCTCACCCCCACACCACGAGCAGGATGCAGTGTGGGATGGTGCCTGGGTTTACAGCAGCACAAAGCAGAGGGCTCACTGCAGGGCCAGTGAGTGATGGCCATGCAGAGCAGCCCAGCACGAAGGAAGCATGAGGGCAGGGGGGACTGCCCAGGAAATTCCCAACTCCTGCAAGCACCCCATCTCCTCTGCCACCAATCATCTGTGGCAGCAAAGCCCTGGAAAACGCTTAATAATCCCAAATAGTCCCACAGGAAGATTTACAACAGCAAGTGTGATTTATCCAATAGAAGCTCCTGAGGGCAGGGGAGCTTCCTCAAATAACCACATCCAAGGAAACCCTGAGCAGGGAGGTTCCAGCTGAAGCCTTACAGACTGCCTAGCCCAAGGCTGAGGAAATGCAGATCCATGGGATCCCCTGAGCAGGGTGGACTGCTCCTGCCACAGCCCGGCAGCAGGAGGGAGGGAAGGAGAGCCTGCAGGGAACAAGCCAGGGCTGAGAATCATCTGGGCTGAGGCATCTCTGATCCCATGCAGGGTTCAGGCACTGCTCCCCACAGAGGACCCCATCACCTCCTTGCTCTTTGCTCCAACACAGAGCACCTCATATGTGGGAGCTTCAACACTCCTGGAGCTGGGGGACCTGTGGAGCCCACAGGCCTAAGCAGAGGTGTCCAAGCGCTCACCTGGGTTCAGAGCCACTCTTCACACCCTGCACTGGGAAGTCAGCTTTAACCTGACCTGCCAAGCTGGTCTTCAAGGCACTGAATTCTGCCTTGGTGCTCGCACTGCTTAATTACCTCTGCATGTTCACAGCCTGAGCACGGCCTTCACAAGTCTGCTCCTTCCCCTCCAGCTGCCTGCAGGCTCTGTATTTCACAGGGGCATAGGTGTGCTTCAACAGCCAGGAAGGGAAGGATGTGTGCTGCTGCATTTGGGTAACTCCCTCTCCTTCCCGCTGTGATGGATCCAGCAGAAATTGGGGGTCCAAAGGGGTTTCCTGCCCACCACCAGCAGCTCCTGCTCCTTTCTGCTTTGCTGCCACCAGAGACACCCAGCAGCTGAGCTCTGCTTCTTGCCTGCTTTGCAGCATGGCAGGGCTGCGCTGACACTTCTGTCCCCTGTAGGACCTGGTGGTTGGACCTGCATGTCCCCCCTTGTCTGGGTTGAGTCCTTCCAAAAGACCTTTGGAAGCATAAGTGATGCTTTTACTGTTGGTGTGACTCTACAGCCTTCAGATACTCAGTGTTAGAGCACATCCCCTTCTGAGGCATGAGACAGCTGATGCAGGCAGAGATGGGTTTAGCCAAAACATTTCCCAAAGCAATTGAACTTTGCTGCAGGCAGAGAAATCTCTGCAAAAACAGAACCACTTTTGTGACATTCCTGACTCAACTTATGGGGGTTTGCTCCAGGGCAGAGACAGACACATCAAGTTTTGCTCTCAAAGATGGGCATCTCACAGGGCTCTATGTATCTCAAGAGTCTGAAGTGAGAAGCCAGAGATGCATCAGTGACCAAGATGGACATAAGGCCTTTGAATACAGCTGGGGAGCTGGGCCAGTTCCTTCTGGTAAAGTTACCTAGAAGCTGATCTAACAGCTGTCTGTAGGTAGTGAAAGAGCAAGGATGATGGAGTCAAATCCTTCTTGACAGTGTCTGATGACACATTAAGGAGCAATAGCCACAAAGGAAAGGTTAAGAATGCAGTGTTAGGAAAACCCTTTCCTTGCGAGGGTGCTGCAGCCTTGGCACAGGACATCAGAGAGGTAACGGAGCCTCGGGCCATGGAGGGTGTTAAGACTCAGATAAGCAAAGCCATGGGTGATCTCTCTTTTAATTGTCCCCTGTGTGGTGGTGGGAAGGGACCTCTGGAAATCTCCAACAAACCTCCTCTGGTCCCTTCCCGCCAGCGTTTCTGCAGCTCTATAGTGAAGGTGTTAGAATGACTTCCCAAATGCTATTTGCCAGAAGAATGCTCATCCAGGAAGGGATTTGTGTCTTGCTTTACTGTTTCCTAACAACTGGCCCGCCTACAGCAACGAGTTATTTAATCACCCTTAGGTGCTCTTTTGATGCCAACTGACCAAAAAATGGTTAATGAAAACGAGCTGCTTTGGTTTTCTGCTCAGAAAGTACCAATTCATCCCCCCTCTACAGACATTCTTCATGCAGAAGCCAAAGAGCTGCTCTGGAGACAGGGGGAGGATATAGTAAAGGATGGTGTTGGTTGGACAGAGTTTGACCAGCGCAGGATAAAACCAAGGGATCAGGCTCAGGCATGCTTGGTGGCCACGGGGGTGTAGGTAGGGCTAGGGAAAGGCACTGCAGAGGAACACTTCACACGTGTTGACCAAGGATGTGAAGATGTGGCTTGGAGCAACTAAGAGGTTATAAACGCCACAGAGAACTGAGCTCCATCTCACTGGGAAGAGCACAGTGGTCTGTGCAGAGGACACGGAGGAGGTGTAGGATGGGGTGGGTGTTAGCTCTGTGCCAGATCTGTGTCCCTTGGCTGTGTCCTTTGTGTTTGATCTACATGTGCGCAGCACCAGGTAACTCGGGAGCACACCAGCACTGCTGATGCTGCTGCCTGCCCTCCAACCAGTGAGACCACGGCGGCTGGTGTCCCTTTGAGCAGCGGAAGACGGCAGCACCTGTGGAAAGCCAGGAAGCACAAAGGGAAGGTGCCAGACAGACAGCACAGGGCACCAGCACCGGTGCTTCAGCGGGTACAGCGCAGTGTGCCAGCATCTCCTGCAGTGCGGCGAGTGGGCCGGCTGCGTGAGGACCGCACTGGGCTCATCAGCCCCGGGTCCCAGCACAGCTCCTCCCGGTGACAGAGCCAACCTGCCCGGAGCACCAAGCTGGCACGAGGGTGCTGCACTCTGCCAGCCCTGCTCCTATTCCCAGGCACAAGGCCGGCGCCGGATGCCGAGCAGGAGGAGAGGCCGATGCGGGAGCAGCCCCCGGGGGGGTTCGGTTGTGAGGGGCTCCCGCATTCCCCGGGAGCGGCGCTTCCCTTCAGGCCCGCGGCCTCTCCCACGTTTCACCGAGCGCCTTCGCACCTCCAAAGGCCTCAGGCGACCGCCGCCGGAGAGGCCGCGGGGCCGGGCCCGCACATCCCGGGCCGA
>JASSUY010006650.1:0-17999 GCA_032466535.1 Forpus xanthops
GAAAGTTTTGAAAATCTCAGGGAAATCTAACAATAGACTTTTCTGTACAAAGGACTTTAATTAGATAATTCTTAGTAAAGCAACCATTTAGCCAGCTGTCTTCTTCACAAAATTTGTAGGTATTTGAAATCCATGATGCCTCTGATTTTCTGTCCATTTGCTTGAAGATGGCAAACTTTCAAAGTTATTCAGGAAGGGCACACCGACACACACCCACACAGAAAACCCAGCTAACTACCTCAAAAGTGTGTTTCATTTCTAAATTCTGAACAGCTTGCAAAGGGCATATGAAATACCTGGGAGGGAAGGATGAATTAAAACCTTGATTTCAGATATATTGCCAACAGGAAAGAGAGATTGCTACTTACTGCTCAGGGAGCACCTATTTCTCATCTTGGTTCAATGGCAAAGGCTGTTAAATTGTAGCAACGCATTTTTTTTCCAGATCATCAGGCTCTACCTGATACACAGTTTATGCTGCGCAAATGAGTATAGCTCTGCTGCCCTGACTTAAAGGCTTACCCTGGCTTGCTGCCCTTATCATTGTGCAAAGAGAAGTGAAATCTGTGTCCACAAATATCAATTTCGTCAATGAAGGAAAACTTTCACTGTTGGGTACAGCAATTCTTCCCACCACCGTCTGCCTTTCCGAGGTTAAAGAAAGGTCTTGAGTGGTTGGCTCAATACCATCACTATTCTGCTCAGGTCTGCATTCAGCTTTGATTAAAGCAGGCTGTTCTCAAGGCATGGATCTTTTGCCATTTTTTTCAGTTAGTCTGAAACATTGAAAGGAGAGCTTAGGAGAGAACGAATAGCCTGCCTTCAAAACAAAGGTTTCGGTGGTGTTCCTGAATCAGTACAGCATTTCATTAAAGTTGACAAAGATCTATTGGTAAATCTTTTTGAATCAGCAGTATATTTCTCTGAAATAGTGTCTATCTTATTCTGAAACTTTAGCTTCATTTTAGTGGTACTACTCCAAGGGCATAATCATTAAGAGGACTTGTGTAAGAGAAACAATTATCAAGAGTCCATTCCTGTTCCCAGTGGAAGGAATCCAACTAGTTAAAAAGCAACAGAACTTTTCCAATTGTGGTTAATGAGCTGAGAGGCCCAGTCAAACAGCAATCAGTTATCTATAATTTAAAGCTCATCTGCACAAAAAGATGAGCGGTAGCTTCCAAGAAAGTTGGCGTGCTTGTTAACTTGTTAATGTAACTTACAGCGTGGTCCATATTTGCAGGGAAATACAAAGGCACTTCATGTTGTTTTTCTGCCTGCAGGGAGACATCCTATGACTTTGCTCTAAGTTTGAGTGCTCCCTGGCCAGAAAAACTGTGACTTCATTTGATAGCCAGGCATATCTTTCAACTCTGTGGTATCTTCCGGCTTTTACAGTGTAACACAATCTTTCAAGATGTATTTAATAGTACAAAAAATAAAGAGGTTTCATTGCTCTTTCCTTTCTGATGGTTTTCTCTTTCCCTCTTGCTATCTCTTTCCCTAATATTTCTAAAGGGTTTATCCCTCTGGTCATTTAGACAACTACATTATAACATCAGTAGTAACAACAAAATCCCAGTGAAGGCAGTTATTTCCTTGAGAATTTCTTCTTTATGGGCTAAATTCTAAAGGGTACTAGTAGATCTACTTATTTCCAAGTTTGAAGTTAATTTCAGTGCTACATAAGTTAATTTCAGCAGTTCTTAAGTTAATTTCAGCACTTCCAGTGTATCAATATAATGTTATGGGAGTCTTAGAGAGGATGTCAGGGTTGTGTGTTTTGATACAGTATGAGAATTAGTTGAATGACCTTTTTTTTTCGAATGTCAAAATCAGTCATATCCTGGATTGTTTTAATTTTTTCTGGGAATCTGAATGCCCCAAATAAAATATTTCATCCCTAACTATAGTACTTACCCAAATATTTGCAAGTATCACAACTATTTGTTGATCCAACATGTACCTGCCCAGTTAAGATAATGAATCAATTAGATGTGTTGCCACACTTACAATAACCATTAGTTGAAAACTTAGTCTTAAGGTTTGTCCTGCTATTAAGTGTGAAAGTTACCAGAGGAAGAAAATTGTTTGGGAGTCACTTCTGCTCTTTGGTGTTGGAAGTTGCATGCTTTATTTATATAACAGATACAGCCACAACTCTGATGATCTTCACTGCAGAGACTGGAGCTCTGCGCCAGTCTGATAAGTTGCAAGAGTCAGCTATTTTTCTAAAGTGGTTATTGAACAAGTGACAATAGATTCTTAAACAGCAGAAAGAAAGAGACAGAGAAAACTGAGGGCGACAACTGATTATGTTAATATTGACAATTTAAATGAAGTGATTAACTAAAAGAGTTCAGATAACGTCATCATAACTCCGGAATTCATCAGCTTTTATTTCAATATTGCATATACAAATTGTGCCCTATGGCACCTTAAAGAGGGGCTCATCTATTAACGATCCTGCATTTTATGACTCTTGCTATCATTCTGTTTTTTCTATTCATAGTTTAAAAAAAGCAGATGTCCTCAAACTTGCACAAACAAATATGATTCAGAGAGAAAAAAAAAATTCTTAAGAAAATTAGTGAAGGTTACCGACTTAATAAAGTTAATTTTCTTTAGTATACCATTTCCATGATGGTATATAATAATTTCTTGAATGATCTTAAAGTTTTTGCCTCGACAAGCTTGCCAAGGAGGCTTGTTCTACACTTTAATAATTCTCTTTATGAAAAAAAAACACCATTTCTTAATATCTGATTAAATGTTATTTGCCTTTATATTCCATTTAACCTCTTTGTCCTACTGGTAGTCATATTAGTTGGAAAAAAAATCCAAGCCCAAATAACTAATATCATTATGCAGTTCCTGTTTTTTAGAGAGAGCTTTAATAAAATTCCATTTATCTGTATTATGCAGTTTAAAAATAAGCAAAGAATTACAACACCTTTTTTTTTTTGGCTTATACTGCATGCCATAGGTTAATCATATCATTATCTTTTTCCACAGTTATATATATATTATTATTTCATTTAAATTAACAAAGAAATATAACAAAGCAAAGTAACAAATAATGTCATAAAATCCAACAAAACATAACCATTACTCAAATGTATCTTCTTAATTCAGATTCTGTGTGATGTTCTGCATTTTGCTGTGTTCTGAAGAGTGTGTGGTCCTTTTGCAGTTCACTTACATTTCATTTCTACTTAAACTGCTTTTATTTTGAAGGGAATGTACATTGTTGCTGTCAATAATCTGTAATTTCACCTGACAAAAGTCAATCCTTTCTTGATATATTTATATTAAAGATGTAATGGACGAGAACTACTTGGATTCACAATTGCATCATGAAGCTGGAAAGACAACCTAAAGAAGCTTACATATTCTTCTATTTGATCCTATCATTATCCTGGTGTCACTTTTTCACTGAACAGGACCTCAAGGCTGATAGTTTGTAACGGGTATCCTTCATCATGCTAGGAGCACTATATTTAATTATAACAGACCAACTGAAACAAAGCTTATTTTTTATTTTTTTTTTCTAATGGATTTGACATTTTAACTCAGAACAGGTTATTCTATTTCGTTATATTAACATTCAAGTCCATTATAAAAAGACAACCATATGAATTCAAATTTCTCCTGGTTTCAGCCCAGGTGGCAACCCAGAAACGTGCAGCCACTTGCACAATTCCCCCCCTTCCTCCCTCGCTCCCGGAGGGATGGGATGGAGAATCAAAAGAATATAACTCCCACAGGTTGAGGTAAGAACAGTCCAGTTCTAAGGTATAACTGAAGTATAACACAAAACCGCCACTGCTACCACATTATAATAATGACAAGAGAAAGAACAAGGGAAGATAATACAACTGCTCGCCACCCGCTGACCGATACAAAGCCTGACCTGAGCAGTGATCTAACCCTTCCATGTAGCTCTCCCCAATTTATATACTGGGCATGACATGCTGTGGTATGGAATACCTCTTTGGTTAGTTTGGGTCAGGTGGCCAGTCTCTGCTTCCTCCCAGCTTCTCCTCCTTGGCAGAGTATGAGACTCAGAAAGACCTCAGAGTAAACACTGCTGAGCAGCAAAAAAAAACATGGGTACTATCAGCGCTGTTCCTAGGCTGGAAGTCAAAACCACAGCACTGCACTCTCTACTAAGACTGAGAAAAGTGATTGCTACTGCTGAACCCAGGACAAATTTGGGAAGTCTAAACAGAATGTGTCTGAAAACTTCCCACTTCTCAGTATTCCATAGGGCACACTGAAGATGGATTTCCTCTTCTGTCATTTCCTTTTGAGCTACAAGCTCAAATGCTCAAAAGCTTCATGTTCTAAAAGACTTCTATTACATAAAATCACTAAACAATCTACTACCGAAAAGAAACTTTTATAGCTTCATGTCTTACTGAAGTTCTAAAGGATAGATCAGGCCTTTATTTTCCGCAGAAGAATTGATATTACCCTGGAACAAATGCATTTTTCTTTTGAATCACAATTTTTATTCAGTATCGTTGTTCAATATTAAATCGGAAGCTTTTGCGTACCAATGAAAGGGTATCCAAACACAATTCTATTAATTTACTAATATAACCATGCAAAATGTATACTTCAGGGCCATTATTTAACTATTCTATTACACATCAAGAATTATTTTAAACTTTTGGTTTATCTGTCCAATTAGTATGGTTACCTGTGGAATCTAATATAAGAATATAGCTTACTTATCCTTGGAAGATATAGGCTTCTTCATACAAGCTACAAAGTTGCCTACAGTCATTTAGACCTGTAATATTAAGAGATTCTTTCAACTATCCTGCCCTAAAAGGCATAGCAATCACATGATATATGTACATAACTGAAACTTTTTCACAGTCTGCTAGCTGCAGAATGAAAGTGTAAGCAATAATTGAAAATAGCAGGCATAAAACTGAAACAGTGCAGAATGGAAAGTTTTGCATTTACTCTGCGTAGTTGTAAGTAGAAGCACTAATTAGACACAAAAGAAAATCACACCCAGAAAACGTATATACCAGTCCCTCATGAATTAGAAATTTTCCCTGGCCTGTTGATTTCAATGGAGGCAAGCATACTTACAGCAGTGAAAGCTCTAGGCCATTTTATTGCCCAGATTCTTGTCTGAATATATCCTGTCTGCAACAAGGGTTGATACCATAGACCCGGGTTCAGCACTGACCCTGAAGATGAGTTTATTCCCAGACAGTGTGTTAATGCGCTTCACTAATGAAATATGAGTGGCAAGTAGGACTGGCTCGGAACAGGGCCATTTAACCCATTGCCAGTGCTTTACATTCTCAATTCATCTGCATTTACGTGGTACTGTTAGGGGAGAGAGGTATGCAAGCAGAGGCATGATCAGCAAATACTTCTTGAAGAGAAAATCATCTGCATGGCCTCTGGGAGTCTTAGGAACTATGAAAATCCAGCCTTTATCTACTTGTTATTACATAGTTTTGACTGATGGGATTAAAAAGCAGCATAAAAATCTCAGGGTATATAATTATTTTCATTATATAATTATTACAGAATTATTATATAATATTATTCTGCATAGGTTTGCATGTCATATCACATAAGGCAAATTTTCTCACAATTTATTAATTTTGATTCATACGTTAAATGAGAAAGTTGTAAACCATGGTTCTAGTTGATGATATGGAAAATTAATATCCTCCAGCATGAGTCTTCTGTTCAATTCTCTGCACCATGTATCTCACATAAAAGTAAAGGAAACTTAAAGGAAGGGGCAGGGGTTTTGCCAGAAAAATTGTAGAGACAAAAAAAAAGAAAAATAATGCAGTTTGTACGTGAAAGGCATCTTCTTTTAAAACAAGTAAACAGCCTTTTCTTGCCAAAATACAATGGTGGCCAAATGAAGGACCCAGAAACAGATTCCTGGCAAACCAATAATTGTGTGACAAACTCAGCTACACATCAGCTCAACAGTCCTTGGCAATGTATTTTAATTGACTGCATGGTGTAGGGTGAGCAAGTGCAGTGAAGAATCATAGAATCATAGAATAGTTAGGGTTGGAAAGGACCTTAAGATCACCTAGTTCCAACACCCCTGCCCTGGGCAGGGACACCTCACACTAAACCATGCCACCCAAGTCTATGTCCAACCCAGCCTTGGATACCGCCAGCGATGGAGCGTTCACAGCTTCTCTGAGCAATACATTCCAGTGCCTCACCATCCAGCAGTAAAGAATTTCTTCCTCAGATCCAGTATGAACTTCTCCTGTTTAAGTTTGAGCCCGTTTCCCCTTGTCCTATCGCAACAGTGCCTAATGAAGTGTCCCTCCCCAGCATCCCTATAGGTACCCTTCAGATGTTGGAAGGCTGCTATGAGGTCTCCATGTAGCCTTCTCTTCTCCAGGCTGAACAGCCCCAGCTTCCTCTGCTTATCTTCATAGGGGAGGTCCTCCAGTCCCCTTATCATCCTCATGGCCCTCCTCTGGACTTGTTCAAACAGTTCCATGTCCTTTTTATGTTGAGGACACCAGAATTGCACACAATACAGCAAGTGAGGTCTCCTGAGAGCAGAGTAGATGGGCAGGATCACCTCCCTCTATCTGCTGGTCATGCTCCTTTTGATGCAGCCCAGAAATCGGTTGGCTTTCTGGGCCACAAGAGCACACATGTAGAAAAATTCTCTTTTCCTCTTCTTAATACATATATAAAAAAGGATACTGAGTGAAACTGAATGTTGAGAAGGTAAAAAAAAAAATACTATTTTCCACATGTAATTAGCAAATCCCACTACACTCAATTTCAAGCAAGAGTTCATAAAGCAGTCAGGTGATTAAGAACACAGTTCCATTCCAACAAGATTTGCAATAGGAACAAGGAGATTATGTAGTAAATTTCCACTGGATTTGTGTACACTTCTGACCTCTGGAGAACAGCTTTATGTACCGTGTGTTATGCTACCTATGTTCCTCCAATTTATATTGCAGAGGCACAGAAAATACACAGAATACCTGTAAGACATCCTGCTGTATAGGGCAGTACACAAGCACCCTGGGTGTTCTTCATATTCTTATGTCATTTTTTCTGACTATGAAAGGATATGCAAGAGAAAAGACTTTAAATTAATATTTTAGAAGTGCTTAATGTAGGTAGTGTGCAAGGGCAGACAGAATTCAATTTAGTTAAATGTAAGCTAATGCACGCTTGCAAAAAAATTCTGAATTTCTTGTGCATTCTCAAAGGCTCTGATGTCCTGATTCAATGAGAGTTTGAGTGTGCCTGAGAGAATAAACACCCTTAATTTCCTTGTCAGGAGTTAAGGGTTCTCTTCCTATTCAATCAGCAATGCAAGACCTTAGTATTGAACTTTGACCCTTAAGAAGTATGTAAGTGATTGCTGTTCAATGAATACAGCTTCTAGGCCTATTACAGCAAACAAGTTGCTTAGATGAATTACAGCAACTGAAAAATGGCATATAAGTACTGTAATCCTCTTATATGAAGCGATGCTATGATCTGGGTAGGCTCTGCGTCCCACATTCACAGACTCACTTTGAAAGATTTAATACCAGAATTTCAGAGAAGGTTAATGAAAGCAGTAAATGATATGCTAGAATTTGTAGGAAACAAGGCATTGCAAAGAGCAAGGCACTCAGTTCTAGCCTCACTATGGCATTTTTATGATGGCAGCAAAATAGTTAAACTGACCGTTACCCAGGAGAGAGAGAATTTAAAGTCACTATAGATGATTTTATTGCATTGCCCTCTGCAGTCTTCAGAATTGCTAGAACACTGTTGAGAGCAGACCTGGAAAATGAAGGAAGGAGAAAGATGTCTATGCTAGGCATGCCAGCTAGACTGCCAGCCTTGTGGGGGTCTGTGAACAGCCACTCTCAGCAGAACCCTTATTAGCAGAATATAGGCAGGAATTGCCCTCTCTTAGCGCTGCAAAACCAAAATATACCTCCCTCTTTGCTGCTTCTCCATAGCAAGTATGTACTGCTGAAATACAAGGTGATAGGCAAGATATTGAGTTTGGTAATAATTCTGACTTCTTATCAAAGTCCTTTCATTTCCAATGTATTTTAGCATAGAATGAAGCATTGATGAAATTCTTTTTACCCTTTTTTTTTAATTATTATTTTTCCTTTTACTCAGTTTATTAGCTATAGACACTTCTCCAAAACAACCCTCTCTGGCTGAAATGGCTAATGTGGTTTCGCCTTCTCCAGACATAGACATTCACATTATGAATGAAAATTTGCATACCCATATGTTTATTTTAAATCTGTATTTCATAGTTCTGAGTATATGGAAAAATATTATTGCACTAAAAAACATGTTAAAGATTCAAGACTTTCTGCTGGGCTTTCAATTGAATTTTGTTTCTTAATTCTTGTAAGAAAGAAGGTTGTTATTGTTTAATGGCAACTGCTTCAGTAAGTGCAAAATCTATAAAATAGAGTTATTTAAGCTGCTTAAAAACTTATAACATAATATATTTAATTAATACATTCAAATATGAGAAGGCATCAATGATTTAAAATTGAATTAATATTTTTCTGTATGTATATGTTTTGTATTAAAAAAAAATACACTGAATTTGCTCAGCAGGATTAGAATGGACAATTTGTCTACAGTGGTATAGTGACTTGCTCCACTACTGTATTTCTTGATCTCTGTATGTCACAATTGCAATCTGGATTAGGTAGGAAGCAGTTACTGTAGAAGATTCAACAAAGCACTTTGCTGACATGTGATAACCACGGTTTATAAGCAGAATTGTAGTTATATAGTCATTGCAGTGTTTAAAGTGCATTTACCTCCAGGTACAATTGCCATATCTAACCTCACACATATTAATTGGTTTTATTATAAGCTAACTTTCCTCTCCTAATAAATGAAATCACAGTTATTATATTTGTCTGCATAATTATGTTTTTAAAGTGTTATTATAATATATAGAAGACCCCATGTGCTAAAGTGATATTTTTAAAGCTTCTTGAGGTCACCAGATAAATGGAGTTTAGTAAGTACAAAATTATTATTATTACTATCACACAGAAAGTGTAGTCAAGAATAAAAATACAGTATGTATATACGTATATGTCTATATATTTGTACTAATGTCTGGAGTACTTGTAATTGCATTTCAGAGTTATATCTACTATGAAGACAAATTGAAACCTGCTCTTTTCTTAAACCACAATTCACCTGAAAGCTGGCTTTCTTAGCTTTAAAAAAAGCTGATCTCTAAAAGAGTGAACTTGTTCTAGAAGGAGGTGGCATGAAAACTTAAAGCTGTAGCATTTCATTGAGTTTCACTTAGGAAAAGATTTTCAGGAAAATCCTGTAGGATTTCCCTTGATAATTTTGCTCCAAAAGCTCCAGTGCTAAGTAAAGGATGGGATGTATTTTTTCCAGGGACTCAATAGTGGCAGCCACTCATTTCATACTGGAAGATTTCTGGACATTTATGTGAATGTCCATCTTAGATTGCCTCCAAGAAGATCCAGGACCAAAAAGACAGAGTCTTTGTTCAAATTCCTTCCCCTGTTGTGATTGAAGGTTAATCAGAGAATTCCTGTCCTAAAATGCTCCCTGAACTACTAAAGATATATATATATAATAAGCATGGAAATTTGCTTCTCTCAGACCTAGTGGGATAAATTTAAAAGATCTGCAAACAACTGTAAATCCATGGAACTGTAATAGGCTATATCTCCGAGAATTTCTGTAGCGATTGCAGTTCGTACAGGACAAGCTTTGAACTAAATTTTTCTATCCATGTAGTATGCTGCAACACACAGTTCAGCAACTGAATAAATCCAGTAAGATCTTACAACTTGTGTCAAATGCCTTGCCTTAGTTGCACTGCTGCAAGTAGTTTTCAGAAGCAGCAGAAACCATTATGTGTAATCACAGAATACACATGGATTAATCTGATCCAGTTGTGGACACAGAGTTAAACATTCATTTCTAAGATAATTGTTGTTCTCAGAGGAGAAAAATAGACACATGGAGGGATTAATTGATTTTACTGGATTACTGACTAAAATTGCTCACACTGTCCAAAAGGGGTGGGAGCCTACATACCTATGTTAAACTCAAGACACCTAACTTGTGATACTTCATTACAATGGACAAATACCATTCACAATGCTTAATGGATGAGAAAAAGATAAAGTACATTCCACTTAAAATTCACTACTTACAATTTCACACAAAACCCAAAGATACATGAGCTAAAATGTCAGGTAAAGTGTGGAGGTCTTGAGACAACAGGTATTGCTGAAAATAGTAGAATGTCTGAAACTAAAGCTTTTGCAGGAAACATGCAGACATAAAGCAGGTAATATAGCTTTGCACCTAACAAATTTCATAGAACAGATTAAATACATGACTGGAAAAGTTCTACACAATCTCCATATAAATCTCGAAACATAAGACTACAAATATGCTGGATGCCTTTTCAGCCTCCAGCTCACTAAAAAGAAATGGAATATTCAACTTGGAGGGAGATCTAAAGAAGGAACTAAATTTAACAGAATAGCAGATGACTGCAGCTGGTTCCATAGATTCTGGTGAAATGTTACAGTGTCAAAAAAGAGGGAGATGCTATCTGAACATTTCAGATATTTCCACTCAGGAAATCAGTCTATATCACATAAAAGAAAGTGATACTCTCAAATTATAGTTAAATAAATTGAAAAAACTACTTCAAGAATAAATATAATTGTCAGGTCATATGGTGCAGCATCAACTCAAAGCAAGCTCATCCATGAAATCTCGTCTGCGTAATGTTTAAATTTTCATTATAAGATATAGTCTTCTGGTCTCCAGCTGATTAGAGAAATAGATTTTGCTGTTTCTATGGATAAACCTTCCATTTTGAAGGCAATCCAGTGACATAATATACATAAGACCACCTCCTCCTTAATAGAAGGAGATCAGATGACAGAACCTGCAGTACCCTGTAACCTACCCCGGTCTAATATGGCAGCATGCTGAGCATAATAATGAATTCCTTCCTTCCTTCCTTCCTTCTTTCCTTTTTTTTCTTTTTTTCTGTTCTTTTTTCCTTTTATTCTTCCTCTCCTTCTTTCTTTCTTTCTCTTTCTTTCTTTCTTTCTTCTTTTTCTTTTCTCTTTTCTCCTTTTCTTTCTTTTTCTTTTCTTTTCCTTTTCTTTCTCTTTTCTTTTCTTTTCTTTTCTTTTCTTTTCTTTTCTTTTCTTTTCTTTTCTTTTCTTTTCTTTCTTTTCTTTTCTTTTCTTTTCTTTTCTTTTCTTTTCTTTTCTTTTTTTTTCTTTCTTTTCTTTTCTTTTCTTTTCTTTTCTTTTCTTTTCTTTTCTTTTCTTTTCTTTTTTTTCTTCTCTTTTCTTTTTTTTCTTTTCTTTCTTTCTTTTTTTTCTTTTTTCTTCTCTTTTTTTTTTCTTTTTTCTTTCTCTTTTCTTTTCCTTCTTTCCTTTTTTCTTTTTTCTTTTCTTTTTTTTTTCTTTTTTCTTTCTCTTTTATTTTCCTTTCTTTAGTTTTCTTTTCTTCTTTTCTTTTCTTTTTTTTTTTTCTTTCCTTTTTTTCTTTTCTTTTTCATGAAGAAAGAGACTCTCTAGTCTCCAAGCAAGGCATGTTCCAAAACTGCAGTGGGAGTTTCACTGTATGCAGCTGAACATTTCTCCAGCAGTGATAAGTAGCATTTCATATAGATAGGAGACAAAATTGCCTGCATGGGTGATGGAATTTAATGCACCAAAAATGAAGTTACTTGTAGAATATGATTACTAGTTTTCAGTAACCAGCAATCCTTGAATTTGCTTTCCTAGGTATATGATCTGAATGCATATAGCCTATTGGTTTCAGATTTCACAGTAACAATTATGAATGTTTTGGTTAACTTCAATCAGTTTTGCCATATAGGCGGATATTTCAATAAATAATGTGTGAACAAGACAGATGATGAGGCAGAAGTAAAACCTGAGTATTACCTCTAGGGAAAAATTAAATAAATTAGAGATCAGGTGTTAGCCTTGATAGAAAATTATTGAAGGTTCAGGGGTTCTGGGCTGTTACATATTCACTGTGAATTTGAACTTCTCTTTAAGGATTTTTGTCTTCCCCAAAATCTGTGAAGCTTGCAAAGATTCAAGAGCACAAACACCTTGGGAATTTTTGTTGTCTCAGATCAATGTTGTTATAGTCAAATAGCAATACCCTGCATTAAGTAAAAGATAGCTAAACAATTCATTATTATTAGCCAGATGTTCTGAGCTTATGGTCAATAGGTATATGTTAATTAATAATTAGTATGTTCTGTAGTAATTTTATGGTAAGCTAGTCTCTGATTGCCTTGACAAAGAGCATATATGCATTGCATTTAGTCTATACACTGTGCAATAATCTTCTGGCTTTGCATACTTTGTTCTGTTGAAATGCTCCAAAATATTTTCAGAGCAAAGACAATCAATAGAGCTCCATCAGCACTTTACTTCAGAAGTTACATGCACCTATAAAGAGCTGTCTTTTGACCCAATGTCATGATTTAAGGCCCTCAAGCAGTTTTGCTCATTCATTCCTCCCTCTTTCTTCCCCAGTCCCAGGGGAATAGGGAGGAGAATTGAAAGAATGCAACTCCCACAGGTTGAGATAAGAATAGTTAAGTAACTAAGGTATAACACAAATCACTACTGCTACCACCAATAATAATAAGGCAAATACAAGGAACGAATATAAGAGCTCACTAATTTCCACCCAGCCTGACCAAGCAGTCGCAGTGCACCCCCATCACCATTTCCGGGTCTCTCTGCACTCCATTTTTTGCATCCTGGGCATGACGTGCTGTGGTATAGAATAACTTTTTAGTCAGTTTGTGTCAGATGACCTGTCTCTGCTTCCTCCCAGCTTCCTTCCAGCTTCCCCTCCTCCCTGGCAGAGCATGAAACTCAGAAAGTCCTAGGCCAGCCTAAACATTCTAAGCCATAACTATAAACACTGGTGTTATCAGCACTGTTCCCAAGCCAAAAATCAAAAACACAGTGCTGCACCAGCTATTACAAAAAAAGAGAAAAATGACTGCTACTGCTGAACCCATGACACCCATATTATTCCATTTATTGACAAAATCTCACTTTTGTATATCCTGCCAGCACCCCTCCCCAAAACTTTCCAGTACTTTCAAGAACTACATCCTTCATGCACTCACTCATGATCTACACTGTGTTTTGTCCCTTCTTTTCCACTGCTTGAAACTGTTCAGGTCTTGAATTTAGGTCAGTGCAACCTCAGAAAAAAGAAGAAGGAAACCCAACCAGCAAATAACACCACCAACAACAACAAAAAGTACCTAGAGAGGTTCTTCAGGTGTTAACAGAACTACTAAAGGTAGGAGGTAACTGTGTTATGATACATATCAAATGCTGTGGCAGAAGCAGATGTTTTATGAAGTACCTGAGAAGAAATGATGAGGAGGATGTGGCCCTCCACAAAATGCATATCCATGTTGAGAGGTTTCAGTTAGTAATTTTTGAGTTTAAAAAGTGCCTCCAATTTTGGGTTCCTCTTTGTGTGAAGTCACTGTCTCTAGAAGAAGAGTTATTGTGAGATTGGTGCTGAAGCATACGCTGGATTGAGGTCACATTGCTCAGCATTTTTCATTACTTTGTAATACACCTATTACTACAATGATAAAATACCCCAAACCAACAAACTCAAACAAATATTTGATTTTTAAATCTCCAAATTTTTATCAATTTCATAATGCAATGCATCACATAATTCCTGGAATCCCTTTATGGTTGTTGGTCTCTAGAAGGCACAAGGTGCAAAAGAATCAGGGAAAGATATTTCTGTGGTACCTCATCTTCATCATAGAATCAACTGGGCAGATGAAGCGAAACAACTTCTTTAAAATGTAATTGGCTCATTGCGTGCAGCCTCAGTAGCAAATCACTAAAATACATAACCATAATTGAGCTCTTTTTTTTCCTTACACTGAAGCCGCTATTGTTTTCCCTCACCAGAGATATGACACTGGATTTAGCAGACCAGGGAATGCTTCAGGTTGTCACTTTCTCAGAATAAGTATGTGCCAAGCTGCTGCTAGAAATTTTATAAATCATCTTGCTGGTTCTCTTAAGGCAGAAAAGGTTGACATGAAAGTATATTTACTGACAGAGCAAAAGAAAAATGTTTAACATTTTCTGATATCTTAGTCTTGAGACTCTCTCATCATGCAGATCTGATTCGCATTACTGACATAGCATCAGGTGCTTAAAAGTAACAGCTGGGAGAAGAAAGGCATCTATTCCATTTGCATTCAGACTATCATCAGGATTGCACAAACCTTCAGGGCTAATTTCTGCAGCTATGTTAACTAAATTCAGAAGCACATTGTGAAATTTCCATGACAATTTTGTAGCAGTAAATGCTGCATAATTTATACCAGCAGGAAATATAATACATGTATTTTAAAGTATTTTATTATTATTTGGTTTTATATCCAAGTCATAAATCACACAATGAAGACTGGGTGGGCTAACAAGGAAACATCTAGCAAACTTAATATTTGCTATGCAGTCTCACAAAAGGAGCATTTTTTCCTGCTGGCAGCACATGGTACCAAGCTATTTCCCTCAAAGAAGGATAAACTTATTCTTTTCATGGCAGTCATAATTTTTTTCAGCTACCTTTATCCATGTGTGTGTATATATTCCATTATTTACACATATATATATTAGAAAACACCACAAGAATTTGGCAAAAAATTATCCTGCCAGAAAATACAATTTATCAAAAATGAAAAATGGAAACAAAAATATTAGCAGTGATATAACAAAGCACTTAAATCAAAAAAAAAAAAAAATCAAAATTCAAATACAGTTTCAGTGAATTCAATTAGATGATTGTTTCAACAGAAGTGTTCCAAGGTGATATTGTTGCATGTCAGATTTTTATTGTTTCTTCTATGACATTAACTTATGTAATATTAAATCATCAACAGTTGATAAAAAAGTGCTTCAGATTAAAACATTTAAATGCATTTAGAAAATTTAAAGAAAAAAGTCCTCTGAGATGAGTGAGCTACTTTTATACCCAATATTTAGTCTTGCATACTCAATGCTTATTTCTTAGCCATGGAAAATCAAGTATTTACATGAAAAAATGTTCGGAAAAGTGCTAGGTAAAATAGAGACGTAGAGCAGCTGATGTTTTTCTCTGGTAGTATGTGAAATGAAGGATGAAATAGCAAAGCGGTCTTGCATGTTACTTCATTTTAGTGTTTTCAGTGACACAGCTTATAACTTTTCATGTATTTAACCAATTTCTCAAAGATAAGCAGTTACATAGTGAAAAAAGACCCACAAACATGTCCAAAAATCCTGTAAAAGGACCTACAAATACAGAAGTAATATAGGTCAGATCCTTGGACTTTTCCTACACTGAAGGTGGGAAGAATGCCCTCTAACCTCATTTTACCCTACGCCAAACAAAAAAAGTGACTAAAGAAACTGCTGATCGGGTATGATTACTGAATTTGTTATGTTCTATTCTGATAAAAATCTCCCCCTTGACAGACAATAGTCTCGTCTTTTTTGAGAAGGGAAAAAGTAATACCAAAACTCCTAACTGATTTTAAATGTGACAACCAATGTCATCAAACTGCTGCAGACTGAAATAAATAAACTGTGTCAATATATTCCATGGAAGCAAAAAATCTGCCTCTTGAAGTTATATGCAGGTTTCCGACAGTAAATGGCAATAGATTTGAGAAAATTTCTTGATTACAAAAAAATCAGATTATTTTTTCCTGCATGTCTATGATTAGACAACATAAACATAACCACACAATGAACATAGAAACACACAGAACAAAATATATGAAAAGTGCAGCTAATTATGTACATTATAATTGTTACTTCTACCCTTATAGTTTTTCCTCATTCATAAGAAAATTTTGAAATATCAAAATTTTGGGCTAATAACTTCACAGATACCCTCCAGTGAAGACATAGGTCAGGCTTTTTAAAACAAAATATTGTTATGATTGACAGTTCTTCCATGCTTGACGGTGTGCCCAAGAATACACACAATTGGGTAAATATGATTTTCCTTTGAAATAGCTACCTTGTTACTGCCATATTTTCTTATAGTTTCAAACTAGGTTTTTTTTGGTTTGAAACTCTGATTTCAAAGCAACCAAAACCTGCCTCTTGCTTGTCTACCAAATTATCTCTGGTGCCTTTTACAAGTTAGGTCTGGATTTACTATCTGCTCTCTGTGTGGCAAATTTACTTGTCTTTATTGAGGGAACATGCATCTTTGGTGTTGACTTAGCAATGTCACTTTATTAGTTAATTTAATTTCTCTACTCCTTCTTAGGTTGAAAAAAAAAATCAAAAATTTGTACTGTTTTAAACCTGTAATGCAGTGGTAGTGACCTCATGTCATTTATGAATGGATGTTGGCCAAAATATAAAGACATCACCTTTTTAATATATGTAAACTAGGAAAACAGACTTTGAAGTTCTGATTAATAATTTGCTAAAAGGACTCTTATACCAGGGATTTAGAATCATAGAATAGTTAGGGTTGGAAAGGACCTTAAGATCATCTAGGTCCAATCCTCCTGCCAGGGGCAGGGACACCTCCCATTAAACCATGCCACCCAAGGTTGAGTCCAACCTGTCCTTGAACACTGCCAGAGATGGAGCATTCATAGCTTCCTGGGCTCCAGACTACTGGTCTCCATCTGGATATTGAGCCATTGAGCGCAACTCTTTGCATGCGGCCATCCAGCCAGCTCTTTATCCACTAAGTGCTCCACCTATCAAATTGATGTCTCTCCAACTTAGAGACAAGGATATCATGTGAGACAGTGTCAAACGCTTTGCACAAGTCCAGATAGATGACATCAACCGTGTCCATCAGTTCCATAGCCCCATCATAGAAGGCCACTAGATTGGTCTGGCAGGATTTCCCCGTAGTGAAGCCATGCTGGCTGTCACCAAGCACCTTGTTGCTTTCCATGTGCCTCAGCATGCCTTCCAGGACAATCCACTCCAAGATTTTGCCAGGCACAGACATAAGCCTGAATAGTCTGTAGTTCCCAATCTTATCCATTTTCCCCTTTTTGAAAATGGGGTTATATTTCCCTTTTTCCAGTCATGGGGAACTCACCTGCCTGCCATGATTTTTCAAACATGATGGACAGTGGCTTTGCAACTTCATCTGCCAGCTCCTTCAGGACCCGCAGATGGATTTCATCAGGTCCCATGGACTTGTATATGTTCAGGTTCCTAAGATGGTCTCAAACCAGATCCTCTCCTACAGTGAGCCTAGGGCCTTCATTATCACTGTCCTTGTGTCTGCCTTCCAAGACTTGGGTAGAACATTTTCCAGTGAAGACTGAGGCAAAGAAGTCATTAAGAACTTCACCTTTCTCCAAATCCAGGGTAGCCAGTTCTCCCAATAGATTCTGAAGAGGGCTCACATTGTCCCTAGTCTATTTTATTTGCAATGTACCTATAGAATCCCTTCCTGTTATCCTTAACATCCCTAGCCAAGTTTAATTCTAACTGGGCCTTAACTTTCCTAACCTGGTCCCTAGCTTCCTAGACAATATCCCTGTATTCTTCCTAGGCTGCCTGTCCTTGCTTCCATATTTTATAAAGCCTCTTTTTTCCTTTGAATTTTCTGCAGCAGCTCCTTATCCATCCAAGGAGGTCTCCTGGCCCTCCTGCAGCACTTCTTTCTAGTCGGAATGCAACACTCCTGAGCTTGTAGCAGGTGATTCTTAATGTCAACCCACAGTCTTGCGCCCCCTTGCCCTCTAGGGTTATATCCCATGCAATCTTACTGAGGAGGTTCCTGAAGAGGCCAAGGGCAATGAGCTTGCTGAACACTCTTTTCACTGTCTTGAGGTTTGTAAATTCAACCATCTCATGATCACTGCAATCAAGGCTACCCTGGAGCATCACATTTCCAACCAGCCCTTCCCTGTTGGT
>JASSUY010006651.1:0-22979 GCA_032466535.1 Forpus xanthops
CCCATGTTCAAGATGTCCAGACCCTTGACTATGGCACCATCCTTCTGACCATTTATTAACCTGGCCAATCCTCCTAGCCTTTCTAAGGTCCTCCCTTTATCCTGTATAATTGATGAAAAAAATATTTGAGCTCCAGAGACCCTAACCACCTCTCCCCCAGGGCTCTGTAGTCCTTCTTTATGTTCTCCGGGCTACATGACAGCATCTTATAAAGAAGCTCTTAGATTCTGCATCTATGTTCTCTTTAAGGCCTTAAATGTATCAGTCTCTGGCTCTGGTCTGAGAGTCAGTGCTCAATAACATGAATGAACTGAACAGAAAATACAGCTCCTGCTGAATTCAGTGAATTGAATGACAGAACTCCAATACATGTAAAATAAGATGAAGACTTCTGGCCTGTATTTCCTGAATTCCATTCCATGTTGATATTCATGTTACAGGAACAAAAGGAAAGGCAGAACAATTCCACATATGCATCTGCACAGCTCCCAAGACATTACTAATAAATTGTGTGGCCATCAGCTGCACCCAGCTCTAAGCCCTTACAATTTCAAACTACAACTGACTGTCAGTAAGAACGTTCTCCGAGACATTGCTTTTGCATGACAGTACCGAATCCTCTATTATCACTGGAGCAGTTAAAACATGAACTGCTGAGCTACTGAAAACTTAAGCCCTGACCACATAAAGTGCACTCATAGATGCCATTAATTCACCCATCAAAGTTTCTTTCCTCAAGCATTTTCACTTGGAAGGATACCTTGAATTTATGAAGCACATTATTCCTCCGGGTAATAATCACTTTTGGGAAAGAAGAGTTATTTGCAATCAGACTCATTAAGGGGAAGAAAAGGAACTTTGAGACGCTAAGATTTGCAATCTCATTCTATTGTGCCATTAATTTTTAATAAGTCTCTATTTATGTTGAAGTTTATTATTTATTATAGTGAGAGAAGAAACACTATGCAAAGCACTTGAACCTATTTAAATATCTTCAAAACCTTAAAGCAATCTATGATCAGTTAACCCGAAACTTGAACTACAGAACTGACATTCTTAAAGGCAGACATTTACAATTTTTAAAGGTAAAAATAGCATGACTGAAAACAATGAAATACAGATTCTTATAGTTTAAATTGGTTTCTTAATCAGGGACACTTTTAAGATTAGTTTGATATAAATATAGCTGTAATGAATAGACAAAGTGGTACTTTCATGCATTCTACTGGATTTTAATATTCTCGTGGATTTTCTGCAATTCTGATTTTTAAGTGTTTTAAACTAAGCTTTTTTACTTAGTCTGTGTAATAAAGACAGAAAATTTGTTATCTTTTAATGAATAGTGATCACAGTTCTTTAAAGCTTTTTACAGAATATAACAAATACAGAAGAGCAAAATTCCTCTATTTGCCTACTTTTCAAAACTCTTAGAACACTACCATGAAAAATTTCCTCCCAACACTGGTTAAACATTACTGATTAGACATTTTGCACCTTTAATAGCAGCAAAAGGTTATCAAACCAGAAAACAAAACAAACCCTGTCAAGCTATCTATAAATGTGGTTTACTGCTACAGAAAAGAATGGTAAAGATATTGACTTGGCAAGGTCAAAAGAGTCAGAAAATGTTTTCTTGACTGGTTGTTACCTACTACACTTGTCATCTCAAAAAGTATAGCTCGATTCAGGCTATTACTAGGAACCAAAAAACAAACAGCAAAAAGTAGTAGATTAACTTTTGTTTGTACTTTAGTCTGCTGATAGAGAAGGGTAAAGGTAAAAAAAAAAAAAAAAACACACACCATAATTTTATTTTTAAACTTCAAACATCAACTTTCTTCTTTTAATAATTATACTGTATTTTTCAGTAATAGTCCCCAATTTTTTTAAAAAGTTGTTACACAAAAAGCATGCCATAATGAGACATCCATTCACACATACACAGTTCTCTGAATATTGCCCTGGGTGTCCTGTGTCAGCACTCAAGCAGCTGAGATAAATCACTGGATATTTCTGACCTTGAGCAACAACAAGTTTTCAGCTGAACTGTGCAATACTGTTCTTTTTGCAGAAATCATAACTGGAAAGTATGTGGTTTATATATAGTATCAGCATCACCCCCCAAACAAGCAAACAAAACCCCAAAACCCAAACAACCATAAAGCATACCTCTTAAAGAAAAGAAAAAAGGGAAAAAATAATCCATTAACCCTTACTTTACTCCTTGTGTAACAATCATCAATGACATTCCAGAGATAAAAAAAAACATGCATACATATTCAAATATCCAAATATGGACATATATTTAAGCATAAGTGGCCTGATAGCAATATGTTTCATTAAGGGAAAAGATATTCTGCACCACAGTTGAAGAAGTTAGTTCCGAAACAGCTGAATTAGGATGATCTAACCATCCAGCACCAGACACATAGGCAGCTGTAAAAAGCAATCCATAACTACAGAGAAAAGATTTACCTGGCAAAAAACCCAATACAACATGAAAAGACAAACTGGAATCAATGAGAAATGAATTGGATTACTGGACAGAAGCATATTCTTCCATGTGTTCAAGCTACTGGGAAAGTAATAGAGCCAGCAGGTATAAAAAAGGCCTTCCAAATATCTGCTTACCCTTTCATGGTCCAATCATATCTATCCTGTTAATCAGGTTGGATTGAATCCCAGATATTAATTTGGCAAACAAAACAGGCTGATTCAGTCTTTTCCCTTCAAATATGCTGAAAACAATCTGCCACTGATAATCTTGCCATGCATGTGCTCCTGGAAAGCCATCTGATCAATTTACACCTAATGGTAAGAGAAGTCTAAACTCAAACACAAACGACATAAGGCCTTCCCTATTCATTAATAACCTGTAAACTCATCCTCTGCTACCCAAGGAGTGCTGAAGCACTGACAATGGAAGGGAGACAGTTCAAAGAATTATGGATTCCTTTCAACTATAAATAAACAAATAGTGCATGCATGAAGAAAAGATTGCTGACTTAACAGGCAAAAGCATAGCTTTCCTCACTGGCCATAAAATACCTGTTCTGACAGTTTCAGTAACGTGAGCCTTCCTGGTAGATTTTCCCTGTAACAACGCTGGTAACACACCAATTCCTTGTTATGCAAACAACTCTTGCACAGCAGCAACACCTTTTTTCCTCATGCTGGGAACCTCATGCCTCTGCACACCGACATCCCCAGGGAGGAGGATAGTAGCAGGTGAGGTGAGAGATGGGGAGAGGACATGGCTGCATGGCTGATCCACACTGCCCATTTTTCCTCTTCTCTCCTCACTAAATAAACCAATGAGTTTTCTTGCTTTTCCTGTGGCCTTGCCAATCCCATCAGGCAGGTGGCTGTGGGGTTACTTGGCTACTGGCCTCAGTCAACATGCTACAATGCATTATTGAGTCCTTTGGGTTTACATTCTTTCCCTTCTCCTTTGTTGTGGTCATTCTGTTAAGCATAGTCAGCATCAGCTAGGTTGGAAAAGACCTTTAAGATCAAGCCCAGCCATTACCCCAGCACTGCCAAGTCCATCAGTAAACCATGCTACTAATGGCCTCATCTACATCTTTTACGAACACTTTCAGGGACAGTGATTGCACCACTTCCCTGGGAAGCCTGTTCCAACGCCTGACCACTCTTTCAGCGAAGAGATTTTTCCTAATATCTAATCTAAACCTCCCCTCATGCAGCTTCAGGCCATTACCTCTTGTCCTATCACTTGTTAGGTGGGAAAAGGGATTGACCCCACCTCACTACTACCTCCTATCAGGTAATTCTAGAGAGCAATAGCATCCCCTCTGAACCTTCTCTTCTCAAGATTAAACGACCCCAGCTCCTTCAGCCACTCCTCATCAGCCTTGCGCTACAAACCCTTCAGCAGCTTCGCTGATCTTCTCTGGACCCACTCCAACGATAAGCAGTATTTTGGTTTAGATCACTGCTTTCAGACAAACTCAACTCCTCAAAAGAATGTCCACAGCAGGCCAAATCCTGTATGATGCCTCGGTACCAACAGTGGAGGTTCACAGAAAAGAACAGTTACAGAGCCATATCCTCTGCAGCCAAACATGGTTATGCACAGATGGACATTTTTTTTTTTCCTTTGGCCAGAAACAACAACAACAACAACAAAAAAAAACAAACAAAGAAAACCTATCAGGCATAGAGTTCCTTCTAAAGTGCATGTGTGTCCAAGAACTGAGGCTTCTGTATGGAAAACGAACATTTCCAAGTCCAATGTAGTTCATACAATACATCCAAGATTTACTATCTTAACACAAATAGTCAAGGAAAGCTACTTAATTTATTCTCATACTCCTTAGTCCCTGTATTTTCTCTTTTAGGAAGATTTTGTCATTTTCTAAAATGTTAAATTAACCAGAAAAGTTACAAGCATTTATAGATTACAACTTGCTTATTTTACTTTTTGGAGAACGGAGAAAGACAAGTAAGCAATTGTTTTATTAATGCTGTTCTGTTTAATCAGCTAAAGTGCAACCTGTGTATCAGTTAATATACGAAATGCTGTCCTGCAATTTTAAGGAAAGAAAATCAGAGTGCATTGGCTAGTACTCAGGAACAGAAAACTAATGAAAAATATATATATATACCCCAGTTTAATGAGACAAGATCTGCAAGATTATTTGTCTAATAAAAGGTAGATCAGCAAGTCTGATGCATAAGAGAAGAAAAATATGTATTTTCTAAATGGTACCATCTGGAAGCTTTATGCAAGAATAAATACTCTTATTGGCAGATAACTCGTGATCCTCCATGAGTGCAGAACACTAAGTGGCTTCCTGCAGTGGTCTCATTATATAAAGTTCTCCTAGGAGTTATTCTGCTGTGTATTTCTGCCCCATATCCCAGTAAACATTGACCTCCTCCATTTATTGCCATCATGGCTAGATTTCACCTAGCTTAATGAACTGACTATACATTTCCAAACACAGAAAGCACATTTTGAGCAAGAATAAGTAAAGCCAGTAATGACAGCTTGTAACAAAGAGTTAAGTTGAATGTCCAGCACTTTAAAACTCAGGCTAATTATGTACATATGTAAAATTAGAGGCAATATGAATTCTACACACCTTTTTCCCTTCCCCTTTGCCTTCTCCCCATACTGACCTGAGCTTTAAAACTTTTTAAAACATATCCATATTTAGTATAAAATATTAAAGTTGTATCAGGCTACTAACATCCTGTGAGATTATTTTTTCCTATGTCAAAAAAAAAAATTGTGAAGTTCCAGCTTACTAAAATATATAGTGACTAAGAACATAAGGCTCAGCTGAAACAGATGAAGTAAAAAGCTTTCTTAATCATGAAGATGTATAACTTTAATTTCCACACTGTTGAAATTACAAACCTTATTCCATAAGGAAAATTCAACATGAGAGTTAAAAAGTAGTCAAAATGGCTACTGGTTACAGGCATAGCTCTGTTCATATCCTATGCTTGAAAACATTTGCCTGCAAAAACATCCCTAGCTCCTAGCAAGAAGATGAGAATAAGTTCACATTACAGCAATTTTACCACACTGCAAAGAAAAACCTCTCCTGCTGCCATGACAAGCAGAGCGCATGAGATGGCATCCATCTCCACATGCACTGTCATACAGGCTCAAAACAGCCTACATTGCCTTTTGCCTCTGTCAGCTTATACTGAAATACAGGCTTTTAAAACTGTATTTTAGTACATTTTCTAGGTAATTTGTATGAAATATACATGTTTCTTATCTTAAATAAAGGCCCTCTAACTTCCAACTAGGTTTTTGGTTAATGTGTCATTGAATTTCTTACTATGTGGTAAAAGCATACAAAGGCATTTAAAAAAACCTCAAACATAAAGAGGAAAAAAAACAATAAAAAAAAAAAAAACACACACACAAAAAAAAAAACACCACCAAAAAACCACATTATTATCTATTAAAAGCCTAGTGCCTAGCGGCTTTGGCACCCATCATTAGTACGGAAAGGAAGTTTCTTCTGTAGTTACTAGTCTGGATGTGTAAGAACAAATGACCTACCTGCAGTCTTCAGACTACAACCTGAAGGCTTTCTATATTCTGATGACCTCGGGGTGTGCCCATTACACTTCCAAGCACTGTTTATGGAATTATTTTCCTCTCCTTAGCCATTCCCACAGCACAAACCTGCTCCCAGCGCAGCAGTCGTTGAGCAGGAAATGCTGGGATTGCTGAGGGGACACCGAATGCCTTCTAAAGGTGGGAACCAACACTGGCTGTGGCTGGCCAAAATCGGTTCCGGTCAGCCCCAAACCGCTTGCAGCCCTCCCTGTGGACTCCATCATAGCTGCCCTGCCCCAAAACTTCATCCTGGCAGTGAGGTGCATGGCTCCCACTTGTAGGCCAACCCAACTGCTCCTGCTGCCCTTCACCTCACCAGGGGAACTGGGATGGACTCAATTTCCAGTTTGTGCATCAGTATTTTCCTCAGTGATTGAAGGTTTGTGTTGGTAGGCAGTAAGTTAAAGAAAGAGCCCTGACTCAACAGTTTTCCTCAAAAGAGATAACTTTGTTTGTGTCAATGTAAAACTTCCCTCCCCCTCCAGCGTTCTTTAGACCAGGTCCAAAACCAAAAGTAAACAACAAACCCTCAAAAACTGAAGAGGCTTCCCCCAGCCTTACAGCAGGAAACAAAATGAAGGGTCACAGTCTGAAAGCGCTGCCATGGCCCTGGTGGGGTTTTATTTTGTGCACTCCTAGAAACTGCAAGAGACAAAAGTAAACCATGCACCCAATAGAAATCGGATGCTTTTTCTTGTTACTCAGCCTCTCCAGCTATTAGGGTTAGCAAGCACCATGGAGAAAACACAGAGCTATCGGAAAAAGCAGCAACTCTTCTCTATCCTACTTCATAAAGCTTCCCGCATCCTAAACTGAAAAGCAAGTAAGAAGATAGGGAAGAAAATATCAACTTCAAACTTACTTTTCTCTAAAGCACCAATGATCATTACACACTGAGATACAGTTAATATATTTAAATCCATGACATTCTGGTCTTGGAATCTGGCCAAGGAATCATTGCAAAGAATCTGGTAGGTCGGATAAATAACTGAAAATTATGTAGATAACGTAATGCTAAGGTCAAATATACCTTATTGATAGCAGTCATGAAAAGCTTGCACTGCCAGAAAACAAACACACTATGTATGAAAATTTATTTCATTCACAAATACCGAGAGATCCAAGACCTGCTCCTATTCACAGCATGCTAATATTAACAGATGTGTGCTCTCCCCTTTTTCATGTAACTTCAAAAGCCAGTTCCCCTCTGTGCTTTTATACATGTTGACAAGTTAATAGTCAGATGTAGGCAAAAGTTCAACATGACTTTAGTCTCCCACAAATTCTTCTTTAGTTAATTTGGGCAGATGATTAGCATTAGACATAAGTTCTCCTCCACTTGGTTATTTTGTTCCCCCCTCCAAACATCTGAGAATTTCAATTTTATATTTAGCTGAGTATTGAAGCCAAAGATCCCTTGTCCCCAGGTGATATTCAGCTCATTGTATGCTGGCAAAGTACATATAAATATATTTAAAAGTAACATGTGCATACATTTACTTCAGTGAAAACACATTGTTTTATTAATTGATATGAAGGTATTAGATATTTCAGAATGCTATTTCTAGCTTAATGAGCTTTTTAGGAGATATTGGCAGGAAGCCATCATGTATTTAATGCAATTTATCTCAAAGCAGAGGAAGTTCAAAAATTATGGTGATTGTCTTGTGGTTTTTAAATTCATATAATGCTAACATCAGGGCTGAATGTAATAGTAGATAAAGGCACGTTTTAATGCCATTTAATGCTCTGATGTTAAAAAGGCTAGAAAGAGAATCAGCTGAAGGGTATGACTTCCAATCCTAGGAAATGATAAAAATTAGCACTGTTTTCAAAAAAAAAAAAAAAAAAAAAAAAAAAGGTTTTGTTGAGTATTGAATTTAGACTGAAATCAGATTTTTTTCAAATATTTACATATATTGTGATTCTTTATAAACTTCAGTCTTCTCAATGAAAAATCGACATTTCAAAGGTACCAACTACTCAAAACTCTCACTGCAAAGTCACTCATTCCAGTTTTTCTCAAATGACACTGAAATTAATAGTATCACAGAAAATACATTTTTGTATTCTGCACATGCATGTAACAAAAAAACTGCCAGTTCGTTGACTGATGCCCTCAATCAAATTTGTTTACAAAATAGGCTAATCTATGTTGTAACATGGACTACATTTCTATTCTGCCTGAACAGGAACTTAGTATTTCATCAGTACTAAAGGACTCTGGAAAAAAATATGGTGTACCTTATCAGTGGTTCTTTCTTCATTCTTTGACACCTTCCCCCAGGAGTTTCAGCATGAAAAAGTTGTCCTTAAGAATAAATAGCCCCTTCAAGAACTAATTTGCTACATGGCCACAGAAATATAATTTCAAGATCTACCCAACTATATTCAAAATGAATATTTGAAAAAAATCTTCTCCCAATAAAGATAATTTATGTGCAACAGCCATCATGCTTACGCATAGTAGTACACAGACAGAAAATGTAATGGAGTAAACACTTTTTTTAAGCAATCTTCTTCTAGTATAGTAAATCTGCCTTCTAGTATAATAAATATACTATCTGTGTCCCATATGTGTGTATTCAGCATAAGCAAAAGTCACACAGCCAAACACATAGACACTTCAGAGGGAAATCAAATTACTGTTTTGGCACTTCTGTCATGCCTGTCATTTCAATTCCACTTTATCAAATTACAGATTGCTAGATAAAGTTAGATTAAAGGGAAAGACAGACACACACACACACACAGGAGCAACTGTCACCACTTCAGTTGTGAAATTCCATAATTGCATGTCAGTGTCAGAAAGAACAAGAGAGCAGTAATAGGACTGACACGATGATCATTCAAATCAAGCTTTCCAATAAGACCTTGCACTGTGTCAAGCTGCATGCCAGGAAATGGACTGGATTTCTGAGTATTTGATCATATTAGAATTGTCAATTTTTATCAAGTCAACTAATGCTGTGTGTTAAGTTCTAGGGTAAATTTCTGCTACCTGTTTCCCTTAAGTAGTGCTTTTACTACTAAAGAACATAAACTTTAAGACATAGGAGAGAAAAATAATTTTCTTTTAGAAATATCACTAGAACTAATAACAATACATCATAGAATCATAGAATAGTTAGGGTTGGAAAGAATTTTAAGATCATCTAGTTCCAACCCCCCTGCCAGGGACAGGGACACCTCACACTAAACCATGTCACCAAGGCAATGTCCAACCCAGCCTTGAACACTGCAAGCAACAGAGCATTCACAACTTCCCTGGGCAGCCCATTCCAGTGCCTCACCACCCTTACACTAAAGAATTCTTTCCTCAGATCCAATCTAAACTTTCCCTGTTTAAGCTTGAATCCGATACCTTGACTTATCACTACAGTCCCTAATGAAGAGTCCCTCCCCAGCACCCCTATAGGCCCCCTTCAGATACTGGAAGGCTGCTATGAGGTCTCCACGAAGCCTTCTCTTCTCCAGGCTGAACAGACCCAACTTTCTCAGCCTATCTTCATAGGGGAGGTGCTCCAGCCCCCTGATCATCCTCATGGCCCTCCTCTGCACTTGTTCCAACAGTTCCATGTCCTTTTTATGTTGAGAACACCAGAACTACACACAATACTCTAAGTGAGGTCTCATAAGAGCAGAGTAGAGGAGCGGGATCACCTCCCTCAACCTGCTGGTCACGCTCTTTTTGACGCAGCATGCCTGAACAACTTAGACTATAGGTCTGAGTCAGATTTCTGAGTTTTAGGGTGCCTGAAATGCAACAAATCTTTAATTCAAATCTCCGTGGAGGAGTCAGCCACGGATTTCAAGTAACTTTTCTGGTAATAAACAAACAAACAAGCCAACACCACCTTGTCTAATTTCACTTTTTTGTGGAACCTGTGAATACTTCCAGCTCTGTACTGAGGAAGATTCAAGAAGCAACATGCAAATCTGACTTACATGATCCAAGATGCCAGTGAAACCTCTGACATACTGTGAAAGGCAGATAGTATTCTTGGAACAACTCACTATTCTCACCTCTGGTTTATCCCTCCTTGATTTTGAATTCTGTGGTCAATCTTCTATACTTTATGAGGTCCTGTCACATGATGGTCCATTAATACTCCTTACTATCTGTACCACCGTTAAAGAGGCAAAACAGACAGGAATCATTAGTTCACTCTTATAGACACCAGAATGGTCATTAACATTCAAAACTTCCTTAGATTCACTTGTTCATATTCACTGATGGGAAGCTCCTAAACAGTATAAAAAGGGATTGTGATGAAAAGAAACAGTATATAAATATATCCGTATTTTAGATGCCAGTAGTTGAGTCAGTCCCTCCATGATGCTTCTTTATCAGCACCCATCATCACTGTTTGATACCCTTATTAATTGCCTCCCAGAGCAACTGGAAGAACAACATTAAATAAATGGGAAAATTACTAAGAAAAAGTTTTTCCTTAAATTTTAATAGAAAATATTTTCATAGAATCATAGAATAGCTAGGGTTGAAATGGGCTACCTAGGGAAGTTGTGAATGCTCCATCGCTGACAGTGTTTATGTGATCACTATAAATTAAAACAAAACCAGAGGACAGGTAAAGCTAATGCAGCTTCTTTTTCCCATTTTGTCTCAGACTCACTTTGTAACCTTGCCTGTGTTTCCCCTTCACACTTCTAGTCCCCTATATTTAATATGAGCAATATAAATGTAAGCACTTTCCTCACAGGTGTTTTAAATTTGTTTGTAAAGTACTTGGAGATCCTCTGACAGAAGGTATTAAAAAAATAAATTATAAAGTATTTTCCACAGCAGCCATAGAAAAAGGAAGACATTATTGCCTGTACCATATCCCGCAGAAGGTAACAGGGAATTATGAAACGTTATGTCACTACAGGGAAATTTTCTAACTTACTGACCTATCATGTTATTAGCCTAATGCATACCCATAAAGTCTATTGCTCTCATAAAGCCTCAGCACTCTTAGCTCCAAAGTGGTAAGTTTTAAAGTCAAGGTGCATCTCAAAAATGTTCTCTTCATGAGCCACTTCTCAAGAACAGAAAATGAAGTAAGATACCGAGAGTGACCTTCAGCCACCAAACTAATAACACTTGGCTGCTAGTTAACAGTCAGCATTATGTTTCCTGCAAGGAATACCGAGGATAATGTCTGCATATTACAGCAAAAGTGAGTGCATTACTAAAAAGAGTATGCTAAAATAAAAATGACGAAGCCAAAGCTGATGAATAAAACATTCCTAGCACAGTAAAAAACAGCTGAAACAAAATTCTCCAGCACAGAAAGGTCATCATAAGCTGACTTTTTCCAGCTAACTGCTCAGACGAAATGAAGATGTGAACTGAGTTTAAATAAAAGATTAGGAAGATTTATTAGGGGCAGGTGTTTCAGGTAATGGCAGGTGATGAAGCTGGTGTAAGAGAATACAAAACAAAACGGAAAAAAAGACTTCACACATTAAGACTCTTCTAAGATTGGAGACTGAGACTAGAGTTTGGTTACATCTAATGGAAGAGGAGATTGTACAGGAATCCACATGATCACCCTTTTGGCAAAATGGCCAATATCCTTATTGATTCTCTTTAACCATAACCATTGAGTAATATTGGAAAATGTGGTAAAAGAAAAAAAAAAACAAACACCAATCAAAAAAACCATCATCACACTTGCAAGAGCAAAACTTCATGCCGAAAACCACCACAGGCTTTGCAATTATGGCCCAAATTTCAAAACATCATGCAAATACCTTCAGAAATAGATGCATTTTTAACAAAACTTACACTTGGTGTTTTTTTACCAGATTTTGTCCTGTGAAAATTTAAATGACATGTCTCTACATGTTTCTTTGACATGCAAAGCTCAAACATTTCCATGATCACAATTCATTATAGATCAAATATTATGATGCTCAGAATGAATGTATAAGATCAAAACAGAACAGGCTGTGTGTGACAAGCACAGCAAAGAATACCCACATATTGGTCCACTGCTGGCACTGGTAAACACACTCTAGTAAGGCACAATAATACAGCCCAGTTACAGCAGACTGTTATTTGTCACTTGAAGCCTTCTTACAGTCCATGGAATATTTTAAGTTTGCAGTCAGACTTGAACAAAGAAAAATTGTGAATGTCCCATTCCTGGCACTTGGACAAGGCCTTGAGCAACCTGCTCTAGTGGGAGGTGTCCCTGCCTGTGGCAAAGGGGTTGGAACTAGATAAGCTTTAAGATCCCTTCTAAGCCAAGCCATTCTATGATCTTACGATACTCTCAAACCTGAGAGTTTTCATGCTCTCAGAAAATGTAAGCAGAATCTCACATAAAAAGGTCAGTAGAAGTAACAATGAAAGGAGAGACAGATCATAGTGATAAAGTGGCTACAATAATTAAGTGCTATTTTGTAATTTTAAGAATATTTCAAAATAATAATTACAGTTATTAAATTTTAAGTTTGCCTTCAGGCAATGCTTTCACTGTGGTTACATAAATTTCTACTTCAGAAGTTAAAGAAACTTCAGTAAAAAGGTTACAAGAAAGGCACCTTCCATTTTTATATTTGGTTGTTGACTAGAAAATTTGCCATTAACTACTAATGATACTGTACATTAGCAGTATATTCCATTACGAAAGTGCAAATTATTAGCTATCAATGATGCATGCCCTAATTGCTGTAGTTTGGTTTGATTTCAACACAGATAAACCAAAAATATTTATTTAAAATGTTTCAGGTTCTATGAACTACATTGAGTTCCTAATTTATGCTTTCAATAAACAAGTAACAATGCATTATCATTAACAAAGACTGATGTATCTTTATTTGATTATCGTTGTCTGGGTCACCAATAATATATATCCCAGAAATGTGAAGTAATTTGGCCACTTAAGCTTGGTAGAAGCATCAGTTCTGGGACCAAACATAGAGAAAAGATAAAACCTAAAATGTCAGTAGTATAGGTATTTATTACATTCCTGGTCTTCCAAAATGCTTCAACAAATTCACATAATGAAGATAAATTTGCCAGACAATTCATTACATTAATTCTAGTTTCTGTATTTGAAAGCTAGAGCACTGAGCAGTGGTTATTGTTGTTGGATAAAAACTGCACTTTTCCCAATTTAACAACCAAACCATAACCCAACACCTAGCAAACCTCATATCTGCTCTTCAGTGATCAGTGAGGCAAGATCCCACATGAGACTGTAAACCTCAAGGCATCAGGAGTTATAGCCAAAAGGATGAGAAATTCATGGCACTCAGCATCGCAACATTGAGATCCTCCAGATCTCCATCAACATTAATGATACAGTAAGAGAGAGACAAATCAAGAGAGCCTCTCCAGGCTTCACAGTAAGTTTGGACAGCCTGTGACTGGCTCTTCACCTTTGTTACACTGCTTCTAAGAGCAAGAAGTGAGAAAAGTGAACACAACAGGTCAGCAAAGTAATAAGGCATAACATGGGAATCTCATGCTCTTTCACTTCACTTGCCCCACTCAGTCTTGGGTTGTCTCAGAAAAGTGAGATCACGTATTCTGCACTGGATGAGGTTCCCCTTTCTGGGATTGGGCAGTGGGGCTAGTCTTTATAGCCTAAGCCAGTGAAGATAGCTCACTCCATAGGAAACCATTCCAACTCAGAACAATCATTGTGATCAAGAAAAAGCATCAGATACACAGCTCCTGTAATTTATACAGAGGTAGAAATCCTCCTATCATAAAACAATGGAAAAAAAAGAAAATTTTTTTGTAACAGGTTGGTGCATCTGCTACATAAAAGGAAGGCTGCAATAAAAAGGACATTACTATGACTGCAGTACAAAGCATACCAGGCTGTTAACTTTTCCCATTATTCAAGCAATAAAAAGGAACTTTTGGTTGTGCAGTTTAGTGGCTGCTACCCACACTGAAAAAGTTAGATCTTGGTGTTTAGAAATAAGGTCCCAAACTGCATTTTAGCATACTATAAACCAACAGTTTAAACACCTAGACAGTAACAGCTAATGCTCAAACCTGAAACCTAAATGCTTGAGTTTCACAGTAATGTGTACCAACTGATGTTAAAGACACTAAACTACACAGCATGTAATATAAGGAAAGCAAGTGCCTGGAAAATACAGGGTTAAAAGACTTTTAACTTAGGTCTAAGATAGAGAACAATGCTTGTGTTGTAAGTCTGTGGTGTGATAACAGAATTTAGTAGTCTTACCAGCACGAGGGAATTATTTCTTAGCATCCTTCTAGTAAGTGAATAATTTCTTAACAATTCTTCTAACTATTAGTTAATTTGGAGACAGCGACTCCCAAACATCTGCTATCTTAGGATACTCCTTGTCTGCCCATCCTGTTTTGCTGGCAATAAATTTTGTACGGAGGTCACACTGCTCTAACCTTTGCCAGCTATCAGAAAATTACAGACATGGCTGGTTTCAGGTAGTTCTGGGAGTACTAGGGCAACCAACTGCACCAAAGGTGAAAAGTACACCATGAGGAAGACTGCTTACTTCATCTTGAAGACCCCTGCCCACGACCATCGGAGGGCAGTGCACAAACGCCAAGAGGGAGGAGATTTATGATAATGAGTTCCTAAACCAACTGTAATAGCCCCTCCACACTCTCCAGAACCTAATGAATATGCAGGTTTGCGTGTAATAAATATCTGCTTGCTTAGCCCCTTAGTGCGCAAGTTCAGAAGAGCGATCTCCCTTGCACCCAGGCCCATAATAAACATACCTGCTTTACAACAATTGAGTTGTAGAGTGATTCTGTGCTTCAGCATGTGCTCGCCATTTTTGCAAGCTCACTTACTACCTGACACAGAGATTAACTACACAGATTTAGTAATCCAGAACCGGATTCCAACTCCATTTTAAAATGTCAACAGAAAACATATTATAAACCAAACCAAAACAGCTTTTTCTATTATTTATTTCTGACAATTTCTAATTTTTAAATTGAATATACTTCCACGTAAACCCTTTGTTTCTTGGTTAGTTTTTGTCATGAACATGTGGACCCTAATTTTCATTCAGCTTATCCTGCATCTGCAAAATGCTTCAGAAAAGAAAATGGAAGTAACTGCACAAGAAAATAAGGAGGCATAATTTGTCACTAGTTCAAATTAAATGCAGCCTAAAAAAAAAGCAGAGATAAAATGCAGGAGAATTTGGAAATCTTACAAAAAACAGAATTAGAAAATACTGACATAGGAGAATGGGGTTTATGGAAGGTATAAAGTCAATAAAAGAAACAAAAAAAAAAAAAAAACAAACACCAGCAAAACAAGAATGATTTGGATGGTTAAAATGCTTCGAACAACAACAAAGACCTTAAACCTCCTAGAGAACTGAAACAGCACTAGGATTATAAATAACAAGGACAATTCCCTAGATTTAATGCACATGAAAATGCTTGTTTCAACTCTTCAAGCAATATAGCAAAGTTACTGATCCTATTGACACGAATTTTGTAGTCCTTTGCTAATAATAAATGATTTTAAACATATCTCCAGAGTATTTTTCAGTCATGTCATAAAGTTGATACCATTTCTAATTTCAAAAAATTCTACTTACACTTATTTATTGTCCTTGCAATTATCCTACAATAAACTAGTTCTATTATACTGATGCACATTGGAGTAAAACATTCAGCATTGGCTTCATTTAAATGTAAGAAATTCAACCTGCCTTAGTATAGAGGACTTTAATAGACAGCATTAAGAGATGCTTGGAATATAAGTTATAGCACACTTTCTTTTCTAGTCACATTGACAGTTTAGTATCTTAATTGAATCCTTAATATGTTTTTTGTATAGCTCAAAGTAATTCCCTCTCTTCATTCTTGAAGATGTTGACAATCACTGAAATTCTGCAGAACTTCTGTCACAACAAAGCAAATGAATTGTGATTTCCTGCCCTAACTTCAACAGCATTTCACATCAGACTTGCATGATATTGTTTTAGAGACTTGGAGCTACCATGAACTAAAGTGCTTAGTTATAACACTGGGTAATAAAACTTCATTTTTGCAGCAACCTCTCCCCTCTCAACAGCTATTTTTGAAAAGAGGAGCTCCTGAATGCTCACAGGATAATGCAGTACCCAAAGAAGTTAAAGTACAAACAAAAAAAAAACGAAGAAAAACAACCCATAAAAACAAACAAACAAACTACTAGAGAAAACCATCTGGAATGATAAGTAATAGAACACGGGTATCACATTTTATAGCACAGTTAAATTAATATCAAAAAACCCCTACTGTTTCAAGCATAAATTGAGAATATGATGTTATCAATGCTAGAAGCCTGGTTTCAATTGTGGAAACTAGCAGAATTTCAATTTAAGAATTCCTCCAAAAAATGTAACTTCATGCAAGTATATTTAAACTTACATGCTGTAATGCATTGTTTAAAAACAGTGACGACCACAAATGAGAACATTTTAAGCATATTCACAGAAAATAAAAATTTAAATAGTAAGATATATTTTTTCAAGCATCAACTGTTTAGAAGCATAAAAAAAAAAAAAAAGATAGTACCAAAGATAGTGTTTCTAAAGCAAGAAAAAACAGTCCTGATCTTGCTGGTTTACAAATATTTAACATGGTATGCCAACATTATCATAAACCAACAATTTTGTTAATAATAGAAATTAAGAACAGGAAGTGTTTAACTTCACCTTTTAAGCTATTGATAGTTTAATGACATGAAGATTACAGTTCCCTTCTGAACAAGCAGTTATAAAAAATTCTAACACAAGCGTATACTATAGAATAAGATTATTTTGTCCTCAGTGAAGTTAAAATACAACTTTAGAAAAGTTATTGTTAGAAAAACTTTTAAGATATACAAATGTAAGCCAACATATTTTGACACGGTTTAGTTAAAAAAGAAAATCAACCCAAGACCCCACTTCCTAGAGTTGCCTGACAAATGACATTAAAACAAGCTACTTACTTTTCTGTCCTCAGTTTCTACAGAGGAAATGCACTCTGCTTTAGTATCCTGAAAAGGCAAACAGAAAAGACATGTCATAAAGCATATTGCTCAGGTTGTTGGAAAAGTTCAGGATGAAGAAAGGGCATCAAAGGCTAAAAAGTGGGTTTCTCAACCTATTAACACTTCACTGAACTGTTTTATACATATAGTATACCTAAATGTACAAAATGTAGTTTTACAGCTCTAATCATAATAGGTCTATTAACTTTTATTACAAGCATAAACTTCAGAAACAGGATTAAAACATCACAAAAACCCAAACCTATTTCAGTATAGCTCAGCCAGCTCCCAAGACAAAAATATGACCACTGCTTTATGCTGTGTTTCCTCTTTCTACTTGTATCTCAAAGAAAATAAAATTACTTGCTCACTCCTTTTTTATTTTTGTTTTTTACTAGTGATGATAGCTTAAAACGTATAAAGGTGAGCTTAAGATAAAATAACTGTCCAAGCTTCTGCCTGTTGTCAAGAGTGCTAATTACGACTTCATGAAGATAATTGTGTCTGAATCTCAGTCACATACAAGAATAATCAAGCATCTATTTGATATAAATATGTGCATATATATACACACGTATTTATACATATCTTTTGGACTTATGTTTTCTTCAAGAGTCAAATGAATAAACTTCAACCTGATGATGCCCAATGAATGGTATGTTTTTT
The DNA here is from genome assembly GCA_032466535.1 of Forpus xanthops. Taxonomy (NCBI): domain Eukaryota; kingdom Metazoa; phylum Chordata; class Aves; order Psittaciformes; family Psittacidae; genus Forpus; species Forpus xanthops. The sequence goes on from JASSUY010006651.1 coordinate 17,779, forward strand.
TTTTTGAGCTAAGGTATTTGGATCTACTTTGCACCTTTTGATTTTTGCCAGCAGACTTGAAGACATGCCAAAATAATCATGATCACAAAAATCGTTCTATGAAAGGCATTTATTTTTTCATACTATCCCTTTGTACAGCAAGTTACTATTGGAAACTGGGTAAGCCAAATACAGCTCAAGTCATTAAACTGTAGACAAGTGACCTTATATGATCTTTCTTTTGTTTTCAGCTTTACTCTTCTAGTGAGGGTATTGTGCAAAGCTAATTTTGCTTACATACTGCAATTTTAGAGATTTCTATTGGGATAAAATGACATACAGATGTCATTAGAAGTAAATCCTCACCCAGCCTCTCACTGAAGCTAGAACTATTCTCATCAGAGTTTAGGTTATTGGCTACGCTGACTTGCTAAATAAATCCTAGACCACAAATTTAAGGCTGATAGCTACCGGCAGATCCCACTAAAAATGAAAATACACATGAAATTACATTTCTTCAAAACCATGCCTAAATCTTAAATGCAGGACTTGTATTTCAATTCCGAATACCTAAGCCATATACCCATAAACAGATAGATTGATAGACATTAAAAAAAAAAAAAAAAAAAAATCAACCAATAAAGATGAACTGAGGTTTCCTGAAAAAAGAACACTTCCATTCACAGCAAGATAAACCAAAGATATTTTCATTAGGCATACCTAGTTGTCTGTCACTTCTTAAGCAGCATATTTCCAATAATAAAGTTCTTATTTATTCTAGTTATCTTCATATATGAATCAGTACCTCAAGTACTCTTTGTATTCAAAATACTTTTCATGGAGAGCCAGACTGCACTTTTTGGAAGGTAATGCTCAAAAATTTTCCTTGAAGTGTTACTGGCAGCTAGACAGTTTCTCGCTACATCTCTGCTCTCATTTGGTGGATAAGGAAATTCTACCACCCCATGCAGGCTGACTTCCTGCACTTGTTTGGATATTTACAGTCAGATTTTTTTCTTTTTTTATTTTGTGAGCGAGAAAAGAAGCTCAACTGCTGAAAAACTCTCTGCCTCAGAGGAATGAATTCAAACTTCATCAGCACCAGTGCTCTTCACCTGCTAGCTATGCCCTAAGCCACCTTCTGGAAATAATGGAATGTTCTTTAACATATTTAATGATTAATCAAAAATGAATCATATCTTTTCATATCACCAAGAACAAGGATGCACTATTTCACATACTGACCCAAATTAAATGAATGCAGAATGAAGTAGCTCCTATCAGAAACAACTCATAGGTACTACAAACTCAGTATGATGAATATACCTTGTTCAAGACTAGCAGTACTTTGATTGCTTTTGCTGCCTATAAAAGATTTTAGTTCTCTATTTTCTCACTACCATTTGCCATTAAAAGCAAATTCTAAGAAACCTAAATTCACAACCATTTATTAATTAATATGAATTAAAAACGCAGTTTTACCTGGAGAAAACAAAACCCACCTTCCTCCCAGCACAGCTTATGCCACATGGCTATCTACAACCAGCAATGCAAAGGTATAAATTAAGCCTGCAGCCCAGCTGAAAACAGTTGAGGCCAACCCAGCTGAGACTCACTGCTGCAATCAGGAATTAGACAAACTGCATGGAAGTTAACTGATTACAGCCACAAAGAAAAGATACAGATTGGAAATCAAAGGACAATCTCTGACCTGTATTTTGTCCCTGAATATCCAAAGACCATTCTACTTTGTGGGGTTTGGCTTTCTACCTTAAAATATAGGAAGAGAGTTCTAGGAATTACCCACTGCACTATAAATAAAAATTACATATGTATGGTTTCAATATTACAGGATATTGAAGCCAGCAAGAAAGAATGGTATTGGGTTATTATTTAACTTAGGTAAAGTCAGATTTCAGTAAAAAAATAACTCTATGTTGTCAAGTGTAGAGACCTGAAAATTAGACTTCTGCACAAGAACAGCAAAAAAAGAAATCCAGGGTCCATTGTTATTTTATTGGATTTGGTATTCCAAATAAGAATTTAGAAATATTACCTTATTTTTAACAAACTTCCTTTAGGAACATTATCAGAGGATAATCTGGTCTGTAAAAAAAAAATCTTTAATATGTAGTATCACACAAAGTCTGAGTTCATGAATAGGATTTTTGTTTACCAACTGATGAAATCCTCACAAATCCTCTAATAAAGTATATCTAAGGATACCAATGAGTTATCTAAAGAAGGACTGAAGAAGGTTTCAAGAATCCTTACTCCAAAGGGGTCAAATCAGTTGGAAGGAGTCAAAAATTTGAAAGTAAAAAGTTCTGCAAAAGGTGAAGAAGAAATTACAGAAATCATAGCATTGTTTGAGTTGGAAAGGGCCTTAAAGATCATCTAGTTCCAACTGCCTGCCATGAACAGGGACACCTTCCACTAAACCATGCTGCTCAAATCACTGACAGACTGCTAAGGACTGGTTTGGGGAGCAGGCAAACGGTCTATAGTACAGGAAAAAGTAAATATTCGAATTATTTTAAAGGTTTAAAACCAAAAATAAAACCCCAAAAACAAAACAGGCAAAGACTTATGGGAAATAAAATTGTATTCATGGTGAAACAGAATATGTGAGAAAACACACTACAATAAAAAAAAATAGAAAACAGTGTCTTCTAAATCAATAATCTGCAAATTGATTACCTGAATAATGAACTGCAACTTGCAACAAGTTTTCTTTTAAAAATAGCAATAACAGTTCATCACTTTGCAGAAACAGAGGAGTTGTACAGAGGAGTTTGTGGTGAATCTGATGTCTCTAGAAAGTCTATGCTGAAGTCTCTTTGGAAGAAAAGCAGTCAGGTACTTTGGTGCCAACTGTAACTGAACTTTGTTACCAAGTGTAACTGAACTCAGAGTTTAAGTAACAATAATATTTCATTTTAGGGGTCTGTATGCATTTATTAACCTTTACCTGCCCAAGCAAACACGTTTTTTCTGAAGCAATTAGTGTGTAATTCTTTAAACCTGTGAAGTTACTGGCTTAACTGAATACATGTTTAAACATAAATACTGAGTATACATCGCCTACATCCTAATACACATCTTCTAAAGAAATATGTATACAGATAGTAAGCTTTAAAAAAAAATAAAATCAAACTTAAACATCTATGAATCTCAAGAGTAAGAAGGGAAGAACTCAGAGAGACATCTGTGCTACTTGTAGACTGCAAAATGACAAAGCATTAATAAACATAATTTTGGTATGTTTAGTGTAAAATTCCCAACTGCATGAATTATTTGAGATTAAGAAGTACCATTGCTGTAAAGCAAGTGCAAAATCCTACAGATGTGAACAATGGATCAAGCACTTTCTTTAATGTTGTTACATCTCAAAAAAAGTTAAACCCAGCTAAAATCTGTTTCTCATGAAGAATTATTATTTCAGACAAATTGTATTATGATAGAATACTCTGTAAGAAGTTTCATGGGAAATATAGAAAGACTGAATTAGAGACATACCATGCCCTGCCAATAAGGTAGAAAACCCTCTCGCCCATTTCAGTTTAAGCCTAACACAATTCCTTTTTTTCTCGACATGTCACTGCACAACAGCCAATTAAGGTATCTTATTCTAAACACAATAAGAGCATTATTTATTATTATGTGGCAGCACAAAAGAAAATTGCTTTTTTTTGCCTATTATGTTGGGTAGCAGCAACAAGGAAACAGAAGGTTTTATGCAGAATATCACCAGCAACACAGGACAAACACAACTTGTTTTGAACTGAACTAAGTGCCATAAGGGACACTGTCACATATATTTCATGCTAAAATTGCATTAATTGAGATGGTAAAACTATGCTCCCCTCTGTCTTTGCAGGCACACAGTTCCGACAGGTAGCTTTTAAATGTTCCTGCTGACAAATATTTTAGTCACATTAGTGACCAACTGGTATAAATTTATGGTTGTATCAAGTGCCATGTCAACCAGAGAGAAAACTAAGACCAAGAGCTACTATTCCTTCAGTACTAGTTTGGAGAGAACTGATAATTTAGATAACTTGACAGAAAGATCTACTGCAAGTGAATAGTATAGAATACATCAGATATGATACCCATTTTATTCCTGAGCATGCTCCCCTTTTTCATCCCAATTTTGTTCTGTTTCATCATTCACATGTTTCAGCGATTTTCAAGATTAACATGGTAGTCCCTTGGAAAATATATCTTACCACCTTCATTCAATGTAAGCATTATACAACTGTTACTGAACAGAAATAAAAGGAAAGCTCAAGAAAGTAAAAGTCATTACTCGTGGCAACACGATGCTGCATGACACTCTGGCTTAGGATGCAGCAGAAACCTCCATACACTTGATTTTACATAGCTTCTGTAATTCTACATTTATTTTTACTTCTTGAATTGTAAATAGAAATAGTGATAACAATATCCTCCAGTAGCCATTAGTCATGATAACACAGCTAACACCTGCACCTGGCTGTGTACTTTATCATACCTTTTTCAGTTTGTTATCTCCCTGCTATCCAAAACCTATTTCTTCTACTTCCCTATCATCCTAACACAGAATACCAGAAACCAAACAAAGCAACCAATAAAAAAGCAAACACTGCAGTCTCAGCAACTTTAAAAAAGAATTATTTAAATTTCTAAGATCTTTTCTTTTTATGTGAAAGTAAGTAAATATAAAAGGCAAACAGACTTCACATGTACACACACTACTGCCATGGCCTGTATCAGAAGGAAAGATGAGACTCCGGAAGTTATCAAAGTGTTTCCTAATATTTTTTTGTGTGATATCAAGAATGGTCAGTAGGTGGAAGCAAATACCCTTGTAAAATCTTATTCAGCTCCCCTATGAAAGATAAATACTTCACTAAGCTGGTCGGGTATTTTACACGTGTCCTTGACATCCCGACAAACGCTAACACAAATTATGTCTTTCCTTCACAGCAGTGATTTCCAACTTCATAAAAGGCCTGTAGATTTAGAAATAAAAGTTTTAGGTTTTTTCCAGGTTTAAAATTTTTAAAAGTGATCCTGATTTCCTCTAATGACTAAAGCAGATACTAAGGTAGTCTGATGTGAAAAAAAAAAACAAACCAAGAATATATATATACACACACACATAAAACCAAAAAGCACACAGCCAATTTCTAGGATATTAATTTTTCTGGGTATTTTTATAGTGTTTAAATGTATCA
>JASSUY010006652.1:0-12970 GCA_032466535.1 Forpus xanthops
TGCCTTTATAGCCAGCAAAAGGCTTGAAGAAGGGCAGATTAAATAGGCAGCAAAAATTAAATATATAACATTGCCACACAGAGAGGAGCTTTCTCTTCAAAATGAAGCAATTAACATGTATGGACTCATTCTGCCGGGCTGGGAGGAAGCAGGAGGCACGTTATTTAAATGAATTGCCATGTAGCCCATGATTATCATTAGGATTCATTCAATCCCAGGCATTCAGTAAAGCTCCTGCTCTGCTGCTGGCTCTGTGCTGCCTCTCTATCAGTACCTATTGTTTCATAATCTCACCATACTCAACGCTTTTTTTATCCCGACCAAGTCTGCCTTATTACCCTCCCCAGTGACTAAGCCGAAGCGTGATAACAATGCATGGATTCATTCGCCTCTTTTCCTCATGCTAGCTGAAAGAGTGATGTCTTCTCCACTAATTGCAGAGGATCTCTTCAGCTTTGCAATTTCTGTGTGGAAAGCTTGTTTAGGGGAAGGCGTGGGGATATACGTAAACCTGAAAACTCACTGACAGAATTGCTCAGAACCCTCTTAAACAGCTCTGCACAAGCAAGTTTCCACATGACAGACAGGAACCTTTTACATGGCTCAACAGCCATGAGCTCTTTTCCTCTGTCCTGGTCGGATGGCTTCCCTCTGCTAATAGCAGTGCAGCTCTGTGGCCAGACCTGCCTGTTCCTGACTACGCTCTGCCCAGGTAGATCCCATGTGGGCCTGCAGTCAAACGGGATGGGCATGCACTGCCAGGGGCAGAGCTTCCCCTTGCACAGGCACCAAGGCACCACCACAGCATGTTTCCTGCAGGCAAGGAATCATCTAGGGGCAATTACCCTCTCCTTCACAAGATGATGGAGCTTGTTGTAAGTACACAATATGCAACAAGACAAGGTTTAATGGTTTCAAACTAAAAGAGGGGAGACTCGGGATGGATGTGGGGAAAAAATTTTTACCAGGAGAGTGGTGAAACACTGGCACAGGTTGCCCAGAGAGGTGGTGGATGCGCCATCCCTGGAGACATTTGAGGCCAGGCTGGATGTGATTCTGCGCAACCTGACCTAGTGGAAGGTGTCGCTGCTCATTGCAGGTGATTGGACCTTTGAGGTCCCTTCCAGCCCAAACTATTCTATGATTCTGATCTCACAGTTTTTAAATTATTCCCTCCTTCTGTTCTGATTCGGAACAAAGCCACGGTCTTTCTGTTGGTTTTGGAGCACTGACCTCACTGAGGGGGAATCTGTCTTCCCAAATGTCAGGGGAGTCCCCCCGCACTTGCAGCATCCTGTAGCAGGTGGGTTGCAGCATTGGGAATCCCATCACTGCTGAAGCCCTAGCATGCTTACATCCCCCTTGACACCTTCTCTTACCCTTTGTTCTCTTCCATAAACATCTGTGTCTCCCAGCATGGGCTGAGCATATCCAGCAACCGGGCAACCCCACTGCATGGAAACACAGACCATCACTCACCTCTCTCCTGCTAGGAACACATTGTAAAACCCCCACTCCTTCCTGCAGAAAGCTGGACCTTTGTCATCTTCCACAAAGCCTCTGCATTTCTGCTATCGAAACCTTAAAACAACATTTTCAGGAGCCATTAGGAGCATTCCTCAGTGTGGATTAAACTCACTGGAGCTGGGCTGTGTTTTGCCTTTCAGCATGCTGTGCTTCAAAGATGCACTTTTCACAGCATCAAAGCCTCTCCACCCACAAGTGAAAGGAAAATGAGGCACTAGGCACATAAGCCACAAAATGCAACATAAACAAATACATATTTCATGTGTAATGTGTCTATATAAACAAAAATTGTATAGATTATATAAATCTATATATATATATACACATGTGGAATATTTATACATGAAACATTGATACTATATAATAAACACAAATCTATACCTCTATACCATGTTCATGTATTTACATTTATAAAGATATAGTACGGCTATGCAGTGTATTTGAGTCATTGGGTTTTGCTCAAATAAGATGTTTTTGAGACTGACCTTTTCTCACATGTCTGAGAAGAGAAGCCTGTGCCCAGAGGTGGATGTCTGTGCTTCAGGTACCGCAGTTGAGGATGGACAGGGGGTCTTAGCAGAGGTTCGACACAGTAAAAGAGAGATCTTTATCAAGAGCAGGCCCAGAGCTTTGCTTTAGCTCATCTCCCTTATGTGAGGGGAGAAGGTGTTTGCTCAGTTCACCCCACCTGCTGGTGCCTGAAGCTGTCCCTCTGCAGGTTATGGTAACCTTGTGGTATCCCAGATCTGACCATGAGAAGAAGAGGACCATGTCCAATGGGACAAGGAGCCACACTCAGCACAGTCAAAGGCTACCAGCACCCAAAGCAGGTCTCTATGGCCCAGGCCCTCCAGGGTGGATTTGGCTGGGCTGCAGATTTCTGACTCTTACTTCTTCTGCTTTCTAAGTGTGAGGTGCATTGATACCATGTCCTCAACTCTGAACCTTCTCCAAGCTTCAGCAGCAGCTTGGGCAAGATTTTGAGGTTCACAGCTTTGGATTTAGACTTGGGAGCTATGGACTGAGCTAACCATAGCCACTAAGTCCTCCTCTGGAGCAGGACTTTGGTGTGGTGCACCACAAAAAGTACCTTCCACTGCATGACAGACTGGCTGCTGTGTGACTGAAGGGACCTGGAATCCCATGTGACATGGCAGCTGGCCATGGCATCCACCTAAGGATGCTGAGGGAGCTGGTGGCAGTTCTTACCGAGCCATGTCAATCATTTATCAGTAGTCCCGGCTGACTGGAAGTTAGCAAAAGTGATGCCCTTGTACAAGAAGGGCCAGAAGGAGGATCCAGGGAACTCTAGACATGTCAGATTGGCCCCGGTGCCAGGGAAGGTTGTGGAAGGCATCATCTTGATGCCTTCACAAGGCATGTCCAGGACAGCCAGGTGATCAGGCTCAGTCAGTGTGGGTTTATGAAATGCAGGTGCTGCTTGACAAACCTGATCTCCTGTGATGAGGTGACCTGTTAGCAGATGAGGGAAAAGCTGTGGTGGTTGTCTACCTACATGTTAGTAAAGCCTTTTACACTGTTTCTCACAGCATTCTCCTGGAGAAACTGCCATCCAGCTGGCAGATGGTCACAAATGGTGTTCCCCAGAGCTCAGTATAGCGGCCAGCTCTGATATCTCTGTCAGTGATCTGGAAGACAGGACTGAGTAGCACCCTCAGTAAGTTTGAGGATGACACAAGTTGGCTGGGAGTTGATCTGCTGGAGGATAGGGAGGCTCTGCAGAGAGAACTGGACAGGCTGGATCAATGGGCTGTGGCCCATTGGGGTTCAATGTGGCAAAGTGCTGGGTATTGTATCTGGGCCACAACAACCCCTTGCAATGCTCCAGGCTTGGGGAAGAGTGGCTGGAAAGGTGCTTGATGGGAAAGGACCTGGGGGTGCTGAACGACAGAGCTGAACATAAGCCAGCTTGTGCCCAGGCAGCCAAGAATGCTGACAGCATCCTGGCCTGTTATCAGCAATAGTGCGGCCAGCAGGGCCAGGGCAGTGATCATTCCCCTGTACTGGCACCAGTGAGGCCGCACCTTGAATCCTATGTTCAGTTCTGGGCCCCTCGCTGCAAGAGAGACACTGAGGTGTTGGAGCAGGTCCAGAGAAGGTCAACAAAGCTGCTGAAGAAGGGTCTGAAGCACAAGTGTGATGAGGAACGGCTGAGAGAACTGAGGCAGTTTAGTCTGGAGAAGAGAAAGCTTAGGGGGGACCTTATCACTTTCAACTGCCTGAAAGGAGGATGGAGCAAGATAGGGGTCTCTTTCTTCTCCCAAGTAACAAGTGACAGGACAAGAGGAAATGGCCTCAAATTGTGCCATGAGACATTTAGACTGGGTTTTAGGAAGAATTTCTTCACCAAAATGTTTGACAACCATAGGATAAGGCTGCCCAGGGAAGTGGTAGAATCATCATCCTTGGAGGAAATTAGGAGATGTAAAGATGTGTAGACGTGGCTCTTAAAGACACAGTTTGGTGGTGAACTTGGCAGTGTTGAGTTAATGATTGGACTTGAAGATCTTAAAAGTCTTTTCTGACATAAGCAAATTTGTGATTCAATGATTCTGTGTGCTCACCTGTGTTAAACCAGAAAAAATGCTGAGTCAAGAGAAATAAACCCAGGTGTCTAAGAAGGGTTTTTACCTTCAGTTTGAGCCTTGAGAGCACAGCCAGCTGTGCTAAAGAAGCCTTCCCATGCTAAGGCTGCCAGAGTTAATACAGACAGACAACCTCCCTAAACAGAGCGAGAGAGGAAAATGAAAGAACCAAAATAGCAGCGTTTTGCAATCTCTGTTTTCTGAAGCATACAGACATACTAACGAGGGCACCTTAACTCTGTCCTCCCTCCAGCAGAGGAAAGCCACAATAAAATGCCAACAGAAGTGCCTTATTGTCACTGAATGCTGATTTACCCACTCCTCATTTTTTTGTCCTTATCCCTTGTGTCTTCTGAAGTCCATTTCCATATTTTCTGAAATTCCCATGTTTCATCTGTAACTGAATTTCACAGCAATTAACTCCCCAGGACACATCAGATGTGGAAGGGAAGCCTGGAAAATAAGCTTGTCCGTACTTCAGGACATTCCTGAAGATGGACATTGCACAGCTAATGATTAATCATATTATGCGTAATAAAAAGGATGGTGATGACTATGGAAAGATTAACATATGGAAATGATAGTGTAAATACTCTTCACTCAGCCTTTTTGCTTGTTGTCTTGATACTGCATTTGCTTCTTGGAATGTTAATATTGAGAAAAACTTAAACAGATTAAATTACAAATCCATCAGCACAGACGTATTGTGTTCCTGCATTTAGGGTGTAAAAAAGATACAAATATCTTCCTAATTTCAAAATATTTAAAGTAAAATAGCAAACAAGCATTAAATTAGCACTCCAGTACAGATTGATTGATGTCAGCTTATCCAGACTCAGGGAGATTTTTTCTTCCTTGGAGAAAATGATCACTGCAATGTGGCATTGCCAAAGCATGGGCTGACTATGGATTCTTTGGCCCACTTGATTTCAGCTTTCAGGTTCCTGAATTACTTGTGCAATTCCAGCTCCTGTAAGGGATTCAGCTGCCGCACAATGTCCCAGCGTCTTTCTTGGGTCTGGCTGGCTCTTGGCATGAAATCCACAGCCCTACAGATTGCAGCGATGTTCCTCGTACCTGCACAAACACATGGGAACTCACCCAACCCAGCATCTTTCAACCTGGCATGACCCAGCACATCAGCTCAGGACATCCATGTTCTCCCTTACAACTTGGGCTCTGCCCATCATCTCCTTTTGCAGCAGGCTATGGTAGCACCCTTTGGGAACAGGCACAAGGCACGTTGCAGCCAACATGGCACATCCTGGGCAACCCTGCTAGCCTAAAACTGGCCACCCCAGCGGACTGGCCCTCATCCCTGGCAAGTTGGAAAGAACAGACAGCACTGAGGATGGAGGCATCCAGCTGTGGGACGGTACTCCATTGCATCCAAATAACTGTGACTAGGAGGGAACAAGGGGACCAGCCATGTGAACAAGTGAGACAGCACAGCACTGGGTGACACCTGTAAGCATCCGCCAGGCAGGAGGTGTTGCTGTGGTGGCAGAAGCTAGAGACCTTCCTCCACCTTAAACCAGACTCACCTTCAGCACAAGGCTAACAGGGATGTAAGCAGTTAATCCCTATGACTTTCTGAGTGTGACTTTACACAGCCCTGCCCTCTCCTCCTCCCTTCTACCCCGCAACCTTAACATCTTACAGTTTTCTTTCATTTCAACTTTATTAAAAACAAAATCAATTACTCTCTAGCCAATTTAAATAATTGTCAAATAACCTGCCATGATCAGGCAGAGGGGAAAAAAATACCTTGCCCTCCCCTGCCAAGTTGCAGGGGGATTACAGGTGTCAGGTTGCCTCAGGATCCCTTAGTGTGTTTATAGGATGATCCATCAAGGAAACACATTACACAACTCTGAGCTCATAGGTTTATCCAGACAACTGCCAGCTCTGTGCCTGCAGAGATACAGGCTGGGCCATGAGCCCCCTTCCCAACATAGGGTGACTTTGATGGAGATCTGGGTTTGGATTCTTGGTTCATGTCCTGCCTGGAGACCTATACGGCTGGAGCCTCTGCCTGGGCAGAGGTCCAAGTGCTCATGGGGAGAAAACTTCTGAGGAGGAGGTAATATTTTTTAGGGCAGCACCCAAAGAAGGATTTTAATTCACAGCAGCATGGGAACCTGGAGAAGGTTCTTTTCCCTTGGGTAAGCCACAAGTTCTCAGTTTACTGAAGATAAAAGAGGTAGCATTATAGTTATCAAAATATGGTAAAACTGTGTGATTTTGTAGAACTTCATTTTTTTGTCATCTGGAAGAGGCACAAAAATGCAGTAGCTTTTCCTACTTTCTTTCCCTGACACACTGATGTTTGCTGTCCACTAGAAACAACCCTTGTGCTTCAGTGTCTTCCTTGTAAGCTCACCTAAAATCTGACCCTGTCAGCAGTTTGCCATGTCCATCATCACGAAACAGTACCCTGAAAAAGTCATGCTGTTGTGAAACCCCTTTGGCATATAATTCAATAAGCACTGCTGCTCATTTAACCTTTCCATCCTGCATTGTGCCAAGAACCGCGGATGATTTTAAAAGGGTGACTCGCATCCCTCAGCAATATCCAAGGGCACTGTCTTCTCTTTAAAATAATGAATATGTGATTCATGGTCAGTAATTTCATTGTTTATATGTGCTTCTCTGCATTTAAGAAGTCTCTGGCCACAGAGAATGTGTCTGTGTTAAGAGGCTGCAGGTGATGGGTACAGCCTATACTACCCACACTTGATCAGGCAGGCTAAAGGAGACAATCTTTAATCTTCCTACTTTCTCCCCAGTCTAAATAGATACCAGAAGTAGAGTTGATGCTCTTGGGATTTGGCTTAAATCCACTTCTGATCTGGGTAAACTGAGTTGAGATCAGGTATTTTTACACCATAGTGTGTGGTTTCTTACATATAAACCTCATATAAGGACAGCTTGGAGAAAAGAAGGGAAGACAAATTAACGGTCCTACAATGACAAAGCTATTCCCATGTTTCCTGGGGAAAGCTGCTTGAGGGCCCCATTGGTGTTGTCCAAAATCCCCACACAAGCCAAACTCTGTGAAGAAACCCATGTGCAACAAAACCAGCACCAATGCCCTTTACAGGAGTTGAGCCTGCTAAAACTAAAGACAAATGATGATGCTTGGAAAACAAATTACTTGAGCCTTAACCGGGTTCTTTCTTAGCCCCTCTGCACAAGAGGAGATTTGCAGGACCAGGCCATGAGCTTTGCTGAATGCTGCAAGCAAAATACTGTAGATGAGAATGGCAAGAAAGTGGGGTCTGCCAGTGTGATAAAGAAGGGTCCCTGGTGCCACCAAACTCAGGGAAGACCATTGACCAGAGCAGGCATCATGCCTTTAGAGCCAAACTATAGTTAAAACTCATGAAGCAGCATTTGGAAAGGCACTCGCATGGTGTCATTTTGAAGGGTATGTAGAGAAGGAAAGGTGGTGGCCAGGCTAAATCTGGAACAGTTCAACTTGTGGCCCCTGCTTCATTAGCAGCTGGCATCTGCTGTGGGCCTCTTCCCCATTTTTTGGCTTCTTGCAGGTGATTCCTTGAGCCATGGACTGGGCTGGTACCTTGGGAAGTCATTGCTGTATTAGACTGGTTTGGACCTATACTTGTGACAGTTATGCATATTGCTGCTGGCATTCCACATGTCTATCACTGTGTCATCTTTCATTGCCATGACAGGCTTTTGCAGAGGTCTCCTGATGATCTGCCAGAAATGCAACCTGGGCAGCCATTAAGGAGAGCTGATGAAAGGCATCTGCCCTCTAATTCATTGCTTCATTTCTTGACATCCTTTTGGGGAATGAACTGAAATATAGGTGCTAAATAATACTCACTATGAGGGATTTATTGCTATTTTAATCTTATAAGTAACTTACAAAAACTACAGCACCAAATAACATGTGTATATTGGTCAAATATATCTAAGACGTGACATTTTAATAGCTGCATCCGTCTTCCTGAATTGCTTTTCTACTGGATTTACAAAGTGTAATCATCTTTCACTCTCTCCCTACCAATATGGGTTTCTAATGATCCTCACAGAAATCTTATTGTTTTTGCATTAACTATTAAACATAAAAGTTAAATGTAAAGGGAAGGTGAAAAGTAAATGGCCTTCCTCCCTCCTCATAATCCACAAGGATTTCCCTTCCAGCTTCAGGACCCCATTGCATATTCCCAGTGTTTGATAGCACTCAAAAATGTAACTGTGATTACTAGCAAACCACCAGCAGCACCTAATGAGAGTCTGAACAAAGCCCAAAACATATTAGCTATCAAACCAGGTATTTACACCTGACTGCATCTCAGTCTTTGGAGCCTCTGTAGTAAGCAGAGATGTTTATTCTTGAATGTTCCCCATAGCAACCCATCAGGTTTTGGATATAACAGCCATCAGTCACTGCAGGTTGAGCACTTTTGGAGCAGAGAGACCCCCTGTACTGCTGTCATGGCTGTAAGTTTCATCAAAAAGCACAGTTACCTATCTTTTGTAGCCTGGAGCACTGTTACCCCTTCAAATACAAGGAAGCCCTATTCCTTTTACACTGCCTGAGCAATGCCAGGGATTCACCAAATATGCTCTATGAAACATTCAAAATACAGTAATTAAAATCTGTGGCACTGACATAGTTATCTGAACTTATTACTGGTAAGGACAGAAATCCAAAGGGAATTTTGGCAGAGATGGTACTGATTTTCTGCCAGGGAAGGAATGCCCCTTAGCCAGGAGGGTGGCTTTCAGTTTCAATTCCACTTGGCCTCCCTCTTGCTCTAATGCCGCCGTGCTGAGTGCTGACAAAGGATGTGGCAATGTGCAGAGCGGAGAGGCAAGAAGGAGTGCAGGGTCTGCCAAGGAGCTCTCCGCAGGGGACCCACCTGGGAGTCCCTCCAAATGGGGGCCCCTGTAGCTATCGTTTTTCAAAGGGGATGAAGAAGTCTTGCAGGGGGTTGGGGTTTACCATTGTTGGTTTTCCTCCCTGCTTGCATTTATCTTGGCAGCAGGGGAAACACTGAGTCCTATTGCTGCAGGTTCGCTGGAGGGCTTCTGGAAGGGGTGGCCTCTCAGTCGCTGGCCAAGAGCAGGAAAACCAGCCTAGGGAAAGGGAAAACAAATCCCCAAACTCTCTCCCTATTGCTCTTTCCCCCCGGATCAGTTCTCTGACCTGATTCACCACCAGCCTGCCAACTGCCTGTACTGGCTCATGGTGGAGGCCTCTGGAGCAGAACCAGCCCTTGAGGCTGGGCTGGCAGGAGAGGTACTGCCCAAAGGGCAGCACCCCTCTCCTCACCTAAACACTTGGTATAAAATACTGGCTTCAGCTAAATTTTAGTAGCCACATGGGGATGGCTGACACACAGTTCAGCTCAGCCAGGTTTTACATCGACCACATTGAATCACCATAAAACTATCTGCAAACAAATGCTTGCAAAGAGCTCCCTCCGCTCAGAATTACTCTACATTCATTTTTCTTTTTAATGTTATATTGTCGTAATCATGCTTTGGCTTATGTAGAGCATTGCCAACACTCACAGTGTTTGAGGCTGCACTTTTAATCCACTGCAGCTTAAGACATGCAGTGAAGTGCTCCTTATTAGTTTCCTTCCTTCTTTCCTTCCTTCTTTCCTTCCTTCCTCCTCTCCTTCCTTCCTCCTTTCCTTCCTCCTTTCCCCTCTTCCTCCCTTCCTTCTTTCCTTTGCACTTCCTCCCCTCTTCTTTCCTCTCCCCTCTTCTCTCCTTGCCTATTTCTCCTGCTTTTTATTGTCCCTGCCTGTCTCTTCTTTTTCCTTGCGTTGCTTTCCCTTCCTTTTCCTTATCTCCTCTTGCCCTGCTCTCTTTTATTTTGCCTTGCCTTCTTGCCTTGCCATCCTTTCTTTGCCTTGCCTTTTCCTTCTTTCCATTGCCCCTTACTTTTCCCTTTTCCTTGCACTGGGAAAGATAAAGCAAAGCTGAAAAATCCCTGCCAGGCTCACCCTGAAGACAAAGCCAAACTCAGGACTGGCTTAGCTCAAGGCCCACTGCTGGAAAAGAGCGGTTGATGAGTCTGTTTCACCAGTGGGTCAGATGTCCCCGTCTATTGGTAGATGCCAGGACAGGAATAGCAGTTGTCTGTAGTGGTGCCTCTGGGCTGCAGCCAGACACCCCATGCTAAGCTCAGAGGTGATAGACCACTATTTCCCTCAGGAGAGCCCTGGCAAGCCTGGTGAATCAGCTGGCATTGCCTCATCCGTGGGCCCTTGGATGCCTCAGCCAAGATCCATGGGGACACATCAGGGTGCCCTTGTGCCAGTTGGCCTGTGAAAGCCAAACAAGGAGCTGAAGGCACTTGCAGCTGGTGAGATGCCATTGTAGGAAGCAGTTGTTGTCACTCTCTCTGCTGGTTGTGATAATAATTGAGACAATTTAGAGCTGTACAGCTCCATCTGGGAGTGTTTCCCAGCTCCTGGCTCTGCATGTGCCTCACAGCCACACTCTGCTTTGCAGTGTACCATACAGAACCTGAGGTATGTGACACTAAGGGGTCCTATCTGCAGATCTGCAGCCTCCTCACTGCTCCCTGTCTCCCCACCATGCTGCTGTCTTCTCTCAAGACCCTGAGTGGTGGGCTTCCCTTGTCAACTCATGTTGGTTTTGTCTTACTCTCATGGCCCTGCATCTGTGAGCCCGGTTATGAGTCTCCTATGAGAAATGTTGGCCACCGGTGAGAGAACCACCTTCCTTTCCCACCTCTCTTCCTGTTCTTGAGCTGTTGCTCTCAGCTTACATTAGGGGACCTAACAAAATGCACGCACAAAGCTTCACAACCAACCAGTGTGACCCATGAGCATGTGTTCCCATCAGCACTAACGGCTTTGTGAGCAGGAGCAACGAAAAGGGAGCTTGAGAGGGTGAAAAAAGAAAGGATAAAAACAGTTACCACAGGGAATCTGCATGCAGGGAGGGCACCCACACCACCAGAGAGGTTGCCCAGGGGAGGACACTTCTCTGGGGACCTCCTGTCCCTTCTCCTCCCAGCTGGCCATGTGGGTGAGTTTTCCTTTCCCTCTGTTTCTCTCCTTTCATTTTTACATCTTTCCCAAAAAGCAGCTGTTACATTGGAGTCAACGCTCACCGCCAGCTACAGACCCCATGAATAAATCTTTGTGCAGGTCCATCCGACTCAACATCCTCTGGACAACAATGTGGGGGGAAGCAAATGGTCCCCATCTTCCCACAGGACCCAGTGCCCATCAGCCCCTGGCACTCCTGCACTGAGATCACATAGGAGGCAGAATCCATGCAGAGCTCAGCAACCAGGAGATGAGGTGCATGTGATACCTGGTGGCCTTCAGGAAAAGGCTCATCCTGGAGCACCCTCACAGGACGAAATCAGGGTTTATCTGAAAGGCAGAGAGCTGTGAGCAAAGAAACTGCCTATGTAGCTGATTCTTTATCACATATTATCTTCAAACACTTATGGTAGCATCAAAGATTAAAACCATTCCTATTCTTAACCAAAACAGCTCACAAGGCTTTCCATTTTCACTAATAGCTCCTGTCCAAAGGGGAATACATGGATATACAAAATGAGGTTAGGATATACTTTCCTGCCTCTCCTCTTCAATGGCACAATTTCAGCCGTGTTTCACGAGGAAGAGCAATGCCAAATGGGATGCTGTGCACATGAGCCATATCTGGTATCATTAGAAATCTATTCAGAAGGATGCATGCAGACCTGTTTTAAAAAGTGGTAATGTAAGACTAGCACTCCCTCACTTGACACATCTGACCAAATAGAGCAGATCTCTACATGTGTTTGGAAAATAGCTACTTTCATGACCAAAACAAAACTCTCACCCTGCAAGCATGCATCCGTATATTCAGCCTTACGCATGTGTGGCGTCTGGTTTATTCAGTCAAAATAGCTGCACACATTGTTATTTTCAGGATTTGAGAAGCTATTGCCATGGGGACTGAAGATCCAAATAGATCCTGAGATCAAATCACAGCAGGTTTTAAAATAAAATTTCCATTTCTGCCAATAATCATGTGAAATCAGCTTCAATGTGTAAGCGTGGGGACTCGCTGTTTGGTGACTTCTTACAAATTAAACTTACGGAAACAAGAAGAATATTATATGTCGTTCATTACAGCCTTGTACCAAATGTATAATTCGGTGAAGTTCCCAATGATTGGAAAAAAGGAAATATAACCCTCATTTTCAAGACAGGGAAAATGGATGAGCTGGAGAACTACAGACCAGTCAGCCTCACCTCAGTGCCTGGGAAAATCTTGGAGCAGATTCTCCTGGAAGGCATGCTGAGGCATGTGAAAAACAAGGTGCTTGGTGACAGCCAGCATGGCTTCACTAAGGAGAAATCCTGCCTGACCAATCTGGTGGCCTTTTATGATGGGGCTATGGAACTGATGGACAGGGGTAGAGCAGTTGATGTCATCTATGTGGACTTGTGCAAAGAAGTTTGACACTGTTTCACATGACACCCTTGTCTCTAAGTTGGAGAGACATCAATTTGATAGGTGGACCACTCAGCAGATAAAGAACTGGTTGGATGGCCACACACAAAGAGTTGTGCTCAATGGCTCTATGTGCAGCTGAAGACCAGTAATGAGCCGTGTCCCACAGGGATCAGTGTTGGGACAGGTCTTGCTCAACATCTTTGTTGGTGACATGGACAGTGGGATTGTGTGCGCCCTCAGCAAGCCTGCTGATGACACCAAGCTCTGTGGTTTGGTTGATATTCTGGAGGGAAGTAATGTCATCCAGAGGGACCTTGACACGCTTGTGAGGTGGGCTGATGCCAACCTGATGAAGTTTAACC